>JBBPTO010000006.1:0-138978 GCA_038094155.1 Pulveroboletus cf. aberrans | reverse complement strand
GAGCAGTTAGTGTCAGGTGTGAGCAGGAAACTCGACCCAAAAGGGATTCAAAAGTCTAGGACAATGTCCAAGAGGAAAAAAAATGAAGTCCACTCAACTGTAGAGCTGGAAAATGAGAGTCTGGACTTCCCCATGATGGTAGGGCTAAAGTCCAACTATGAAAATGGTTGATACTTGCAGGTTTGACTTGAACAGCGGCAGGAATGGTAGAAAACAAGTCCTCAAGACTAGGAAATGAGTCCTCAAGACTTTAGATGATGACCAAAAAGTATAGGATTCAATGCAAACCAAAGTCCAAGTTACAATGTTTATAGTCTGGGAATTCCTGAGACTTTGTACATATCAGGGAAATGTAGGTAAAGTTAGATATATGATTGGGAACTATGACAACAAGGGGAAAAACAATGCAAGACTTGTTACATGACTGAGGGGATCAGGTCCAGTGAACTCCCACCCACTCTCCAAGACTCTACGTATGAAAATAAAGAAAGTCCAGAACTCACCTGACTTGGATACTATGAACACCAGACAGATGGACACCAGAGACAGGATGGATGGCACTCAGGGTTTGAGGGAATGCATTGGACATGACTTCATCAGCCTTGGGGATGACTCAGAAACTGGGTATATTGAGGAATTGCATCATATGAGCGTATGGTCTCCTACACTGCCTTCATTTCAGCTACCTGCTTCTCTGCCTACTCACATGCTACCTTCATCTCAGCCATCCATTCTTCTTCGACTCACCTTCAATCCACTGCCTCCACCTTCTACCACTCCATCATTTGACCCACCTCCCAGATTGTGGCAACTGTAGCATTGCCAATGAGGGCCTCAGCCCCATGTTCTTGCACCTTCCAGAGGCAAGTCTCAAGTCATGTCTATAGAGCATGTTAGCACATGAAAAGACATGAAATGTGTTGCATTACTCACCAGGGCACCATCCCATTCCTGCACCCACATTTTCTGCTCCTCCTCCAGGTCTTCATTGTTGTCCCATCTGTCTTCTCAACTCGTGTAAATGCTGTAAGGAGCCATCACTCCTTAGGTCCATATCCAGTTATTCTCTGCCTACTTGACTTTCACTAGGTTGTCAAGTCATCAAGCATCCATGTCTATCTGTGTCCATCCATGTTCCATCTGATTCCAGTCCACCCTAGTCATACATATCCATTTTCTTGTATCCGTTTCCTTTCTATCCAGTCCATCTACCAGATAGTTTCTACTATACTTGTAGTGTACCAGATGCTCTGTATTGTGATCTGGTTACCAGATTCACATCAGATGCTCCTTTTCCCTTCTTTATGTTTATTTAGAGTCTTGGATGTGCCCGGACTATAAAAAGTTGTGTTTCACACACATCGAATCAATCATCTATCACTCCCTCAGAGTGGAAGTCTTCAGTCCTCATCAATCCAGTCATATCTGGATCTCTTCTCTTCTCTTTCTCTCTTGATCCTAGAAGAATCAAGTCCTGTGCTTGTCAGCTGTGTCTGAAGCATTAGAAGCTCTTCTAGATCAACTACCAAGAAGTCCTGTAAGCCCTGCAATTGCATTCCCTTGATTCTCTACCTGCAATTCCCCTGGGACAAACCTATCATTCCTTCACTTTCTTTCTTTGTGTTACTAACCTGCTAGTTTCCTATCCAGAGACCTATAGCAGTCTAGGTTGGTCAATCTCTCTTCAACATGAGAATGTTAGTGATGGTAGGAGTGTTCAACATGTTGGGATTGATGCTGTTGCTGTTGTGGTTGAAGAAGAAAGAAGTGTTGTGGTGGCAAGTCACATCTGAGTGTGACACAACTTGTCTCTTGTTCAAACTCCACTTCCCATGATCACATGACTGACTGGAAACAGTCAGTTGCTAAAGTCCTCCTCGGATGTAAGAAGCCATCACTCCTTAGCTCCATATCTGGTTATTCTACATCTATTTGACTTTCACTAGGTCATTGTTGAGTCATCAAGCATCTGTGTCTATCCATGTCCAATCTGGTTCCAGTCCACTCTACTTGTACATATCCAGTTCCCTGTATCCATTTCTTTTCAATCTGGTCCATCTACCAGATAGTTTTCTACTATACTTATAGTGTACCAGATGCTATGTACTGGATGCCCCATATTGTGATCCAGACACCAGATCCACGTCAGATGCTCCTTCTTTATCTTTATTTAGAGTCTCAGGTGTGCCCAGACTATAAAAGTTGTGTTTCACACACATTCAATCAATCATCTATCACTCACTTGGAGTCTGGGTCTTCAGTCCTCATCAATCCAGTCATATCTGGATCTCTTCTCTTCTCTTTCTCTCTTGATTCTAGAAGAATCAAGTCCTGTGCTTGTCAGCCATGTCTGAGGCATTAGGAGCTCTTCTAGATCGACTACCAAGGAGTCCTGTAAGCCCTGCAGTTGCATTCCCTTGATTCTCTACCTGCAATTCCCCTGGGATGAATCAATCATTCCTTCACTTTCTTTCTTTGTGTTACTGACCTGCTGGTTTCCTATCCAGAGACCTATAGCAGTCTAGGTCAGTCAACCTCTCTTCAACACACTTCAACATCTTGTACATTGTTAACATCCTTGCACAGCACAATTCCAGCCCTGAACTGCATCACTATTCAGCCACCAAACATGTACTTCAATATCTTGCTGGGATACTGGAACTTCAGCTTCAATATGATCACACTCTCGAAGATCATAAACTACATGCTTATGTGGATCCAAGCTGGGCAAACAAAACAAGTCACCATTCAGTCACCAGCTACACATGGTACTTTGGTGGCAGTCTTATCTTGCATGTTTCAAAGAAGCAGCCCACAGCCACCTTGTCCAGCATGGAAGCAGAGTGTATGGTGGCCACTCATGTCATCCAGGAGGGCTTGTGACTCTGCAGTCTGTTTGAAGAACTCAATATATCTTTCGAGTCCCCCATTCCCATCTACCTTGACAGTGCAGGCACCATTGCTCTTTTCGAAGCTGCACACTGTCAAAATATAACACCTCTGATCTCTGGTCTCCTCTGAGGTCATTTACAGCAACTCCAAGATCAACACACACCAAGTCCCTCAACTCCACTCTGGAGCATCTCAGAGTTAATCATTCATCTATGTAAGGTCCTATTTCCTGTCTCAGACCTAATACTTCCTATTCTGGACATTATGTCAGAGTTTAGCACTCACATCTCCATCCCTATTTAGATACTCAGCATTGTCCTTACTCCCTTAGTTGTTCTGCCACACCACTGTGCAACAGCTGAGGTGAGCTTCTAGATACTTTTCTCTACTTTACTTTACTTATGTCTGTAGTCTGGGTATCTCTACCCCTCATAGTGCACACATTTTGACACACACTTTCATCAATGCACCAAGCACATTGACATACATACACTATCATTTCATTTGTGAGCACATTGACACCAAGTCTTTTACTTTACTCTGGATTCCTTCTCATCATAACATCATGGACATTCTCACCAAAGCTCTTCCACATTCCTCTTTCACCTCATTTCATCTTTCCCTCAGTTTGGTGCCTCCTTGAGGGGGTGTGTTCACTATACCAATACCTCATCCAACTCATCACCATACTGCACAGCATTATATAACCATTCACATCCTCAGATATCATTGTTTGCTCTCCTGCTTTCTCTTCTCCTCAGCATTGTCTATCAAGACTTGCTGGGGTACATTTCACACTTTCATTCACCCACATACATGCATTGTATTTATCATATGTCACTAGCTCATTGTCCACTAGGTAAATATGATGTGTTAGCATTGTCTATCAAGACTTGCTGAGCTTGTTGTCCGCTAGATCACACACAGTTGTGATTGCTCACTTGGGCATCTGGTTGAGTACTGGGTATCTCTGCCCTTACTATAGTTTTGGACAAGAGGAGGGTCTGAGATCATGGTGTTTTGACATCATCTTGTTCCCCAAAAATTTCAACAATAAACAACACTCCTATGATTCTAGTATTTTTATAATCCAATCACCATTATCATTGACTCTTGCTCCCTATTCGTTTGATACATCAAACAAGTGGACACTGGCACACTCAAATTGAAACCCCACTGGCAATTTATCCACAGACTTCTGACTCATCTGAATGGTCTTGCATTCCCAATCCTAGGGTCCACGACAGGTGTCTCTTACAGTACAACTTGAAGTCATTCAGTTCATAGCTCATGTGACCACTGGTTCACTCCACAAAATTCATAGATAGAACGGGCCCAAGTTGTCACCCAAATCGGTTCTTGAGCAACTGCACGGAGACCGTCAAGACGAGCGATGCGAAAAGACGATACACCCTACTGTTTCACCAATTTCCATCATACTGAGTCCCCCGCGGTTGGATCCCCCGACGAAGGCAGAGAGCTGCTTCTGTGCCACGAGCTTCGTAAGAGTCATCGCAGCGCCATTCATGAAGCTCTGCTTCTCTTCGCCTCCGCCGCCCATAGTGCTACCCACTTGCTTCATGACAAGACCTATGAGCTGGTTTCCTCCACCTTCACCCAGACCGCCTGACAGAAGGGAGCCGACATTGTGCCCGGATTTCGAACTGACGGCACTGAGCGCCTGGCGAACGGGTCAGTCAACGTCATGAAATCAAGTGTGTACAGTACGCTCATGATGACAGGGCCATACTGGGACAAATCTTCCTCGTTCACCTGCTCGTGATGTTTGTGCTGTAGATTGACGCCGTCAGATTAGCCTCGAGATCAGACGAGGAATCATGTCCGCACCGTGTTCTCGTGGACGTGTCGGACGGCGTTGGTGATATATTCCCTGTCTTCGTCGCCCGCCTCCGCGTGGGAGAGCACCTCTTCCGTGTTGACTGCGGGGAAAGAAGGTCGTCATGGACACGATTCCGACATCGAGGTGAAGTGCACTACTCACACTGTCCACCTTGTGGGTGCTGCCTGTGGTGAGGAGTGTTGTACTCGTGCCCACCAGTCTTGCGAACTGGTCGACGTAACATCGCTCATGATCGATCGGCTCGATGCAATGACGAACACAGACTTACCCTCATCGGAGCCACCGGTAGCTGAAGCGAGGACTTGTTCGGCGAGACCGAAGAAAGATGGCTAGGGATCTGAATTGAGGGCGAAGCGCCGGGGATGCATCACATCACTCACCATGGTCGTATCGGTGAGATGCACCTCGATCAAGGTAGCCGAACAATGTCATCATTTTATAGCACCACACGCACCGCACTGGCATGATATTCCATTCTAGGTGACATAGGAGCCGCTGATCTAGAACTTCAACTTCCGCACACTAAGCCACTTGCGAGTCAACGTGTTCGTCACTCGAGTTGTGATCATGGGCCACAGCGTAGATTTGTACATACCCGTAGACTGCAAACCTCGACGGTATTACAGCTGCAGAGATCCATTCCTGTTCTAATGAAAATTGTGGGAGTTCAATGAAGGCGTTCCAAGTTCCAAGCGATGCTTGAAAGTTTGAAATTGAAATTGAAGCGCAGGGGAGTAAAAGTTACAGAGATGTTCTTTAGAAATGAGGTATCGGGTGGACATGTGCAGAAGATGAAGCAAGGCAATGAACAAGCAGTGCATGCAATACAACACAGCGCGATTCACGGGTGTTCACCCAGGGAACCCATCTTCATAAACTTTGTGAGAGCCTCTTCGGATCCTCGCTTAAAAGTTTCGACACCACGGGCTGGATCCCACACACGAGACCCTCTGTGACTGTGGGGAGGAGGGAGGCCGCGGGTCGGAGAGGGCGGTGTCGTGGGTGAGACATCAGGTGTTGAAGGTGAAGAGGAAGGTCTAAAGCCATCCAATGCCAGACCCCTATGATCGCGTGAGTCGGATAGCTGCACCGAATATCGAGAATCGAGTGACGGGGAGGGAGACGAAACCACGCCAGGGGTTCCAGCGGATGTCGGCCAGTTACGCTTCACGCGCCTGTTCATCAGTGTCAACTTTTCCGCCACCTCAGTTGCGGGTACGAAGTTAGTGACTTGGACACCTTCATCACGCAGTTCTCTAGGTTCCGTTTGCACCCCAATGGAACGGTACCTTGGAGCATGTATCGGGATCCCAATGCTAGAGCTCCGCGTTCGCGATATTGTCATTGTTTCTTCCTCGGACTCCACCTCGTCCTCGATATCTGCATCTTGACTACCAGTCTCCGCCTTGTCTACTTCATCCCTAAAGCCGGGAGGACTTGTGAAGGGCATCAACCGCAGGGCCTTGCGGCTGTACCTACGTGGGAGAGGAATGTGATGTGACTGGAGTGCAGGGGAAAAGTCAACTAATGGGGATGGCATCGGCGAGCGGAAAACAGTTTTCTTCTCTGGGGTAGCGGGGACGCGGGAAAAAGCAGGTAGTGATGACCCTTCTTCAGGAAACACCCGGCTGGGAACGTAACGCGGTCGTTCTTCCCAAGGAAAGACGCGTTTTACCTTCGTGGCATCCGGCGCTTGAGTACCAACTTCTTCGCCCTTGGTGGTGCGATGTTGGCCCTGGCTGCGCAGTGTCTCTGGAGGGCCACGCGATGGACCGAAAAAAGCACTGGGAGCCTGCTGAGATTTGGAAGGGATCGACTCCATCGTAGTCAATGATGTCTCCGAAGAGTAGGGTGAAATAGTTGACGATATCTGGTCAGTGTCCCACACTCTGGGAAAGTAGGTATCTGCTGAAGTCGGCGTGACACCCTTGTAAGGCGTCTCAACAACGGAGTCCCACTTCGCCAACGCGGGAGGCAAGTCTCCCAACCCTATTTCTCCGTGCTGCGCCTGAATCGGGACAGTTTGAGCCCCCATTTCTCGAGTAGTGCGTAGAGGCTTATAGGGAGAGGGGACATAACGAAGAGGCGTAGGAGGGAGGGATATCAATCGTGCGTGGGGAGCAGGCGGAATTTCATTGGTTCCTGGAGTAGGTAGTGTCGCCCATCTAACAGGAGAGTTCGGTGGTAATGACAGAATTTGTTCGACAGGAGTAGATGGCTCTGGTGTGGTTGGTGTTGGTGTGGTTGTGGAGGGCTCTGCCATGTTCGAGGTGGATCGGGGTATTTCCGTGCGGTCTTCTGGCGTCTCCAGCTGCTTCTTTTCCGCACGCGTACGTGGGCGGATTAAGTCGAAACGCCCCTCAAGGGGCATGGCCTGATATTCCCCTTCTCCATCGGCCCGAGGTGCCAGAATTCCGGCAGCCCCCATACCCCCAAGCGCAGCCCGACGTAACTCTTCAAGTCCCAGTGCTCCGCCTGCGATAATGGCTTGATGGTGGCCATCTTCATTCCATGCAGACGTATATTTGCTGGGTTGGAAAGCTGGTTCGGTAGCCTGCGATCGATAATGTCGAACGTACACATCGTACCAACGATCAACGAGTGAAGTATAGTCGTATGCACATTGCTGAGTAGGAGGAGCTTCGGCGGAAGACTCTGAGGCCATGTCGGTGAATTGTGCAGAGGAACCTGAAGCACGGTAAGCAATGGGGTGCCAAGGTTTTTGTGGGCCTATAAAGTGGATGACCGATATTTGAGATCCAAATCGCTGATACGCCGGGGCGTAGCTAAGGCGAGAAAGTCAGATGACAATTAAAACAGCGAGGCACAAGGTTCAGGGTGACTGACGTATAAATGGCTGTTGGTGTGGTGTTATAGGTAAAACTAAGTCTGTTCCAATTGTCGCCTCTCCATTCATTGAGAAGACCCTGGTCCGCACCATCCCAAGTACCTTTAGTATTTAGGAGTTCTCTGAGCTCTTGAAACTTGTCCTCTCCGGGCGATAGCACCATGACACCGGAATTGAATATATCTGGCCATCCTACATCCGGGATGGCAGAAAACTCATGGTCGAGATGGAAAAGGTGAGATAGGGGGCGCAGAGGAAGTACATCCGCATCCAAAAATATTACCTTGGAGTATTGTGTGAGGCGGAAGACATGCAACTTTGTCAGGGTCGTATCTAGGTCCGGACGTCCTAAAGCAAGACATTAGAACGAAAATGATGTAGCCAGAGTGCCAATACAGTCGTAAGCAGCAGGATACAACGTTGCAACAGCCCAGGCCAGGCCCCACATGCGAGGAAGTAGATGAAACACGGAGTCCAATGGATTGGTGGCCCGGGTCAAAGTAACCGATAACACCCCTGCACGCTAACTCGTGATGTAGAAATGCAACGCACCGAGTAACGTCAAGGGCTGGAAGTCGGGTGGGACTATTACTTCGACGCCGATGACCACATCAAATGCCTTTCTGAGAGACCTAATGGCGGAGACATCGACCGTTTCTGGTGTAACGAGACAGACTGTCTGATATTCGACTGCTTGATCTGAGAGGGGACGATGGACATCCTTCAATGCGGCAGCAATAGTGAGTGCGCCTGGGAGATAGGCGTCGGAAGTGAGTAGCGTGACAAAAGCATAACGAATAGACATGATAGATCTGGCATAAAGTAGGGTGTATAAGTACTTGGAATAAAAACGAGCGAGCACTACGCGTCGGGACGCGACCCAAAACCGTGACGCTCCGATCGCCGAGAGTGCAAACAACTTGAAACACGCGTCAACTTGCACCGCAGATTCATCGCTCCAACTTGGCTCCAACGGTATCCACAGCGGACCCAATAGACCTGAGACATCTGGTCACCGGCCCCATCTGCTATCGATATAGGCGACCCATCCGTTCCACAACTTGCATTATGAGAAGAATACAATCCTAAGCCAAGAAGTAGGCAAAGTAAGTCGTTGCCGAGCTCAGTACGCAGACAGGCATCCTCGATTTAATTCATCCAAGTCCTTTACGTCCATTACACTTAGATGTGTCTCTGAAAAGAAGTGTGCTGAGCGGCACTCGAGTGCAGTCAAGGCGGCCGCCGATGAATTCGATTCAGTGACAAACTCGTCGATAACGAAGCGGGTCGAGACTCTTAGGCGCAGCTTGCATCCAAAAGATTGGATTCAGGCGAAGACCTCTTCAGGGGAATCGGTGTCTGGGCTTTCGCTTCACGAGACACGTATTTGGCAGGGGTTAATGGTCCGGCGTGTCCCAGGAAACAGCGGCTGCACTTGTAAACATATTGGACGGCAAGCGGCGCGGTTTGGCGACGGGCGTAGATAATTCGAGTACTGTTGCTTAGGTCTGGATCATGGAGACACGAGCGCGCTCGGTTGTCGTGATCACCAATCGATATGGAGGTTGCGCAGGCGGCGTTGCCAAAGATAGTGCATGATATGGCGTCGCGAGACTCTCACCTGGTGACCGTCATCATATGTATTCAAAGAGGCAAAAGCAAATGAGATACATACTCAAGCTCTAGGTGTGCTCCTAACTACCCTCCGGGCCGTCCTATCGAAAACTACCCCCGTGTTTACTGGCACAGCCGCATTACTCTTTACGGTCTTTAGCCTGGTCGACCGGGGAGCGCGGACTGCCAGTATGCTAGACATCTCCCTCAGCTTCAACCGTAAGCATCTATTCCGCAACCTTAAGGTCGGCTTGATCTGCTGAAATCATGAGCAGAAGCAGTCAAAGGGATCGCCGAGTTCAGTGAGCAGACAAATACCTTCAATGTTGTGCCAGCTCATTAATACGTTCCCAGTTGAAGTCGCCATCCACGCCATCCTTTACGTCCGCCAGATATATCCCCCAGATCTGTTTGTGAGAAGAAAGAAGTATGATATGCCAGTATTCCAGTCGCGACACCCTGCTCTTAATGAATACATCTCCGGCGCGGTCAAGGCCATTGCCGATGAGCTCATTTCGGTGAGTCGGCAACTCCACCTTCATCGGTCATGAATTTGGTCTGGACTTGGCAACACAGGGAAACCTCCAAAAGGTCGTGGTCGTGATCAAAGACAAGGATCAAGTTGCCCTCGAACGGTTCATCTTTTCCGTGCAGAGTATGATAGAAGTCGAGGCATACAACAGGGACGTCAGGTAAGGGAGACCGGTATGCTGTGAGTCGCATTGACCCTGCTTCGTGCAAGTGTCCAAGAAGCAATGTCGTCCGCGACCCTCAGTCGGTATTTCCGCGCGTTTTTAGTCAAACTAAGCATGATCGAGTCTCAGCTAGGCGCACTAGAACCACAAGGTACCCACATTCCATCATGCATTCAAACGACTCATCTTAGCTGTGTTAAAGACGAGGTTTCGTTCGCGATCATATTGGAGCTTCGTGACGATAAGGATGCGCCGGTTGGATCTCAAGATGAGATGAATCACGATCCACCTCCGTGGGTGCCTGCCGACAAGCAATACACTACCGCTGGGACGCTAGACAATGCCCAGCTTCATCTGCTGCGGGCTGTCGAAACGGGCATCGTGAACGTGAGTCTTGTGATACTCATATGCGGTGTTCCTAGTTCGATGGGTCCATTAGCTGTCCCTCGCTGTGGAGGAGTCAGAACAGAAACTCGGAAAGTTAGCAAAATCCCCCAAGAGAAGCAATTCCGATCGAGAAGGCAAAGAAGGCGAGAGATCTGCAATTGAGCAGACTTCTGTACCTTAGCGATGTGCCGTTGATGGTTTGACACAGGTATGGATGATCAAATAGAGCCCGTGTAAATGTATACTGGCGACGCGTGCAGCAGTAAAAGAAACGATAGATCAGTACTAAACGTCCACTCGAATACGTTGAATAATAGGTATAATTCGTTCCCACTCCTCCATAGCCTACAAATGTCGGAAGTAAGCTCAGCACAAAATTGTATCAGTGGTCTTACAGATTGATAGAATTCAATCTCCCCATCAGCCAGGTTGCTCAACATCTCTTTCATCTCCGCCTCCTTTGAAAATTGGAAAACTGTTTGCTCCCTCAGCGTCTCATCGCTGAATGCATCAGAAGTTTCATGTGCAGTCGTGACTGCTTCTTGGAGCTGTTCTTGTTGTAATCTCTAATCCTGAGAGTGGGACGAACGAACTTCGCACCTCTTTAATTTTGAGGTCCAACTTCCGCATCTTCTCTACCCGACTGCGATCGTCATCTGCACCGCGAATCGCATCCACCTTATCCTTGAGGTAAGCGCTCAGTCCTAATCCCGTACTTCCCGCGTGACCGGATATGACTGCCGATAAGCGGTCGCGCTCGAGTGTAACACCAGACAAGTAATCAGAAAGCTCCTCGAAATCAAGCTGCTTCTGATCTCGAAGCTTTAAAACAGCCCGGTTGGCATGGGAATAAGTAAGGAGTGAGTGAAGATGTACGAGAAACGGGTCAGTAGTAGTCTGCGTCTACAGCGGAGAAGCGATGTTATGACGGGCTCTAAAAAGGGATGGGAAGATTAATACCTTATGGCGAAGGAGGGCAGAAAACTCGAGGAGGGTGTTTGAGAAGTGGTTGAGCGGATCTGTAATTCCTGATTCCAGGAATCCGAGGCCCTGGACGGCGACGGCAAGGTCGTGATAATCCGCCGTGAGGTCTTCACCGGATTCCGGTTTGCCTCTCGTTTAGCCTCAGAATTCCCCGTGAAGAATGTAAACCCCATCGACTTACCATTCGTCCGACCACGTATGCGATTCCAAAGGCGTTCGCTGAGAACAAGACCATCCTCAAATTTATCAACCGACTCTCGCATGTGCAGGAAGCGGTCGTCGGGCTTGCGGACTCTGGCGAAAGCGTTTAAGAGGGTGTCCGAGATGTTGTCAATGATTCCTGGGGTGGGTTCGGGGCCGGGTGGGTGAGCAAGGTGCTGGTGCATAAAGACGTGCTATCATAGGGTCTCAATGAGTATAGTTAGAATAAGAAGCAGATATAATACCCATTCCGTGGACTCGAAGAAGGCGCGAACGAGAGTGCTGCGTTGCAGGGTAGGATGCCGTACTATCCGCTGTAAAAACCGATGCAGACTACATCGGGTCAATTCAGAGGCTCGACGATTCTTGGGCGGACCTACTCTAGTCTACGGCGCTCCATGAATTCAGGGCTGAATCTATCGCCGGTAATATACTCTAGGGGCGAATGAATATTGTGTTGCATGTCCTACGGGGAAACAAACCAAGCCGGTGCTTGTCCGGGAGTGCTGGTACCACGCATGCAGGGAAGTTCTTCACTAGATGGTCGCGCAGAAAGACGAAATCGGTGAAGCGTCGACGAGACGAGGGACTGGGAGAAGAAAATATGGGGAGATTCGTCTTTGACAGGGGTAAGTATGGAGAGCACGCGAGACCAAGGGTATGACCTTTGCTGTGACGAGGTAGGATACGTAAGCATCCTTTGTCTCTGCGAGCTCTTTGACGGGATCCTTGACCACTGTGATGAGGTGTCCTTCCCACTTGGGATCGTGAGGACCGCGTGGCTCCTCGACGCCAGCGGTGCTCTGCTTGAACCCGGGGCCGGTGGGGTGTACGCGGGGATCAACATCGTAGGGTGCTGAGGCGGATTCCCAGGTCACGCTGTCGAAGACGTCCTCGTCGTCGCCATGCATCGTGCGGTGTGCGAGTGCGGCCCGGGAGCGACGATGGTCGGCGCAGCATTCGTGACCACGTGACAGACCCGCATTAACTCGGCGGGCCACAACAAACGGCAACAAACGCTCTCTTCATGCGCCGATATCTGGTGTCTCTCCTCGGTGCGGTCGCGCTCGCCTGCGCGTACCAGGTCCCGTTCTCCGATGCGGACTACTCCAGACAGGTCTGCTCGGGCATGTGGGGTGGTCCAGAGACCTACATCAACGGTGCGCACTAGCAGTGTGTCCGCGACGCCTGTCATAAACCTCCCATGTCAGTCACGTTTGATGTCGACTCATCTCACGGCCAGGTAGCCATGGTCATATACGAGTGGAAAGATGTCAAGTATCTGGGTAAAGTCACGTCCGGAACTGACGACTCGCTACCCGTAAGCCTCCACGCTGGCGTTGCTGCGCCCACAGCCCACTGATATCACATCAGCAGAAAACTTACATCTGCACAACTGACGCCGTGAATTCTGGCATGTGTTCACATGATGACATTGGCAAATTCATCTTTAGCTCCGAGGACTCAAATGATCACACTGTCATGGCACAAACCAGCTTTTGGACCGCAAGCGTTGCGCTAGGTCAAGCTGATAGCACAGAAAGCAATCGTTCGTCCTTGAATCCAACCCCCCCACGAGATAATGCGTCGCCGTGGTTCCCAAGGGGCATCGTACCAGTCGCGGTCCATGTTTCCCCGCGTGACGATGATTCCCTAAACCCAAGCCCACCCGGGATGTTAGCTTACACCTCCCCCATACAATACCAAGTCCGTAAGACGGGTTATTATTGCGTAGGCAAGTTTCTTCTATCTCGCATGGTGAAAGTTACATCACGCCCTTCCCATAGCTATCGTACCTGTCACTGTGATGACTGCCGCCCGACGAGCTCCAACCGACGTTCCTTTCCATCCACTCTACGACGGTACCGTTCTTTTCAAAAACACATTTGACGGTCAACTTCCTGCAACCGATTACCCAAAAGTCAACGTAAGCTCTTTCTCGTCTGGATGAACATATCTATGGACACTCCACAGTTTTATCTCGCCATGTTTTGCCTATATGTACTATTCGGTTCACTTTGGGCCTATATTTGCTACAAGCACCTTGCGGAACTCTTGCCTATTCAGGTGGGCGGTCTCTTAGTCAACTTTCAATCAACTTATTCCATGTATGCTATGCAGTATTATCTTTCCGGGCTGATAGGTTTCCTTGTCATAGAAATGGTGGCGAATTGGGGTAAGTTATTGTATTGACTCCGGGTGTTGTTTACCTCAAAGTCGTAGTGTACTATAGGTATCTTAACGCGCACGGCAAGAACATGGCGTCAACAGTTTTCCTTTTTGTCGGTTGGTCCATTTTGCTTGACTGAATCAGCGTTCCCTGAGCTTTCACCGTAGTCGCGATCCTTGACGCCGGCAGGAATGCACTCTCATTTTTCATGCTGCTCGTCGTATCACTTGGTCTCAGCGTCGTCCGAGAATCCCTCGGTACGATTATGTTCAGATGCCAGCTCTTGGCCGGAGCACATTTTGTCTTTGGAGGTACGTCAAGTCGAATTGAACAACTCTCCCGCTTATGGCCGTTCAAGTGTTATACGCCATCGGCATCGTTGAACTTGAGCTGGAGTCAACCTCAGCACTGGTCCTCCTCCTGTTCATTGTACCGTTGGCATTCACATTGAGTGGCTTCCTCATGTGGATCCTATATTCTCTGAATGGTAGGGTTGCACTTTCGTATTCCCCACCTGGACTATTGACCCTCGTTTCAAGGCACTATGACACAACTCACAATCCGCAAACAACGGTACAAGTTGACCATGTTCAAACGATTGTACTACATCCTACTTGCTACGGTCGTCGTGATCGCCATCTTTTTTGTTGTGTCTTCTGTAGCATTTACGGACCGGTTGGCCGAAGGTTTGTTCGTTCAGCGCCAAAAAAGGTCTCTTTTGATGTGTGGTTATTTAATAGATTATGCTGCCAAGTCTTGGCGCCTACGGTGGTGGCTGCTGGATGGGTATCTTGCGATACTCTACTTCATTTCGTTCTGGTCAATCGCTTACCTTTGGCGCCCAACCGAGAACAACAGGAGATAAGTCCTCTCACCTTGTAGAATTATGTTTTACTTACCTTGGCTCTGATGTCCACGCTTGCGATGTCGGAGGAGCTCGCTCAGGAAGACGAAGATGCGGAAGACTACGATCTCGAAGCCCTTCAACGTCGGACACATGCCCGGGAAGACGACGAGGTTACGCTTGTCAATAACCGTAGGGAACCTGAGCCACTCGCGGAAGACCATGTTGTTTTTGAGATTGGCGATGAGGACGCTGGTAGCGACGAGGAAGCCGAGGGTACAGCCAAGAAACGACGGGGAGAACACAAGGCTGTAGACGAGAATGAGATGGCGGATGAGCGGTCAGGCCTCATAGGAGGGAGACACAAAGATAGAACTGATTAAACCCCTCTCCTTTAGTCATAGCCTCTGTTATAATTATTATCTGTAGAATACATGCACCTGCTCTCTACCTCCAATACCTCTACACTAAGAAGAGTCTCTCACACGACCCGTAGACACCGTATAGAGGCGGGCTGCAATGTTCATACTCTGCAATTCCTGGAAGTAAACAGTGAATGAACAGGCAGTGAAATTACAAGGTGTTTTTCAACCAACCTGGAACAGCAGTTTCGCTGCATATGGAATGTACAGTTGAGAACACGCGGTCTTGTTCTTACAGGCACGGCACTGTTGCAGATCAGTTTCATCGCTAAGTTTCTCAAATTGAACAACCCCACCTCAAACGTTTGTTTTTTCTGTGACGGCATCAGTGACATGAAGTGGACTGTTAGGCCATATACTCACCAGGTTGGCAATCGCAGTGAGACCGCAACTAACCAGCGGGTTCAGTTTCTCGCTAAGGCAGATGACATCGATCACTTACATATCGCAAACATGTAGCCGGTAAGCATCACTCGCTTCGAACAAGCGCTCCTTCAAAAACGCCGCAACACCGTGGGAGATCATACAATCACGTTCCATCTCTCCGAAACGAAGACCACCATCACGACTACGACCCTCCACGGGTTGTCTTGTTAGGATTTGCACAGGACCTCTAGCGCGAGAATGGATCTTGTCGTCCACCATGTGCTTGAGGCGCTGGTAATAGGTCGGGCCAAGGTATATCTGGGCTTGAAGCTTCCTGCCCGTGTGACCGTGGTACATGACCTCGAGGCCACGAGATTGGTAGCCCTTTTGGCGAAGGAAGCTCGAAACAGACTCGACCGTGAGGTCCGTGAAGGGAGTAGCGTCGCCCTCATTACCAATGAGAGTGGCAACCTTCGACAGAAGACACTCGACCAAGTGACCGATGGTCATACGAGACGGAATGGCGTGGGGATTGATGATCAAGTCCGGTACGATACCCTCTGCAGTAAATGGCATGTCCTCCTGACGATACGTGATACCAATCGTACCCTTCTGACCATGGCGGGACGCAAACTTGTCTCCAATTTGGGGAACACGTGTGGAGCGGACACGAACTTTGACGAACTTCTGCCCCTCGGAATTGGTAGTGATAAGTACTTGATCGACGATACCGTTCTCAGTACTCTTCAAAGGCGTCGAGACGTCCCGTCGCGTGTGAGTCCGAGTCCGCTGTCCCAGCTCTTCACTGTCTGGAGGAATTGGTGCTGTCTTACCAATGATAATATCCTCGCCTCTAACGTTTGTTCCTGGCGCAATGAGACCGTCATCCTCCAGTTTGTCGTAAGTCCCGTGCTTCATGCGAAGTGTAGTATCACGAGTGGGCTTTTCGAACTCCTCTAGTTGTTGGACGCCGCTCTTCTTCTCGAGGTCCATATAGCTGCGGTAGTATATACTCCGAAAGAGACCTCGGTCAATCGAACTTTGATTCATGATGACGGAATCTTCTTGGTTATAGCCACTGTAGCAAAGGATGGCAACAATGGCATTCTGACCCGCAGGAAGCTCACGGAATTTGAGATATTCCATGGAACGTGTGGTAGCAAGAGGTTTTTGTGGGTAGTACAGGATATTGGCCATCGTGTCCATTCGGACCAAGAAGTTCGTGAGGTAGATACCCATAGCTTGTTTACCCATGGCGGATTGGTAAGTGTTGCGTGGTGACTGCAGACGTATAAGGTCGGTATCAATCCGTACTGGAACAATACATACCTGGTTGTGATCGGGGAAAGGAATGATACTAGCACAGACACCAAGAATCATGCTGGGATGAATCTCGCAGTGAGTCCACGTATGGGCGTTGATTCCAGCCTTTAGTCGCGCCGCAGGGTCAAAGTCTCCATCATTTTCGTGTGGGTTAATGCCCGCGGACTGTAACCGAGAATTCTCCAAGTCTTCTGGCGTCATGGAGATCATCACCGTCTCCTCCTCCTCAGCATCCAATAACTCGATTATCCCCGTTTTCACAAGGTGTTCCCACTTGAATTCTTCACCGTCGTCATCACGATAGCCCTGGTTAAGCCATTTGATATGCTTCTTCTGCAGAACGAGCTGTTGATTCTCGACGATGAAGAGGGGTCGACAAACTCGTCCCGCATCAGTATAGAGACGAAGCTCTCTTTCGCGGATATCGCGGACTACCGAAACTTCAGGACTAATGTCGTCTTTTCGGCGAAGCTTTTTGATCGTCTTGACGAGGTTGGCAGGATCACGATGGACACCCATCCAGACGCCGTTCACAAAAACTTTTGTGCAGGGCGTCGATGAATGTGCATTTTCTTCCAGTGATTCGAGACCCCACTCCTCCAAGAATTCGATGACAGGAGCGGAATATGAGCCAACAGATATACAAGCCATCAATGCCAAATTCTTTACGAGCCCACAAGCTTGTCCTTCTGGAGTCTCTGCAGGGCAAACCATTCCCCAATGTGTATTGTGCAGTTGACGGGGCTTCGCGATCTTCCCCTCTCGTCCAAGGGGAGTGTTACAACGGCGAAGGTGGGAAAGCGTGGATGCATAGGTGTATCGGTTGAGCACCTGAGATACGCCAGCCTTCGAAGTCATGGACTTCTTTTGGTCACCCCAGTTACCGGTGGCTAACGAGTATTTGAGACCATTGGTGATTGTTTGATGCTTGACGGCTAGTGAAAGGTTGAACTCCTTATGGGTCTCGACGCACTAAGACCGGTTTGAGTGCAGAACCGCACAGAGCATGCTGGGATATACCTTCTGCAGGTATCGGTAAACATCCCTCGTCAACTTCTTGAAGAGCATCCGGAAAAGGTTAGCAAGTAAGGGTCCAGCTAGGTCGAGGCGTTTCTTTCCAAAGTGGTCACGATCGTCCAGCTCTCTGCGTTCCAGGGCGGCGAGCAGGAGCCGATGAATCATATAACCAAAGAAGTATGCCTTCTTCGATTCCGAACCTTCAGCCATGGAAACATGCGGCAGCATCTCTTTCTGCAGAATCTCTTGGGCGTAACGGATACGTCGTTCTCTGGAAAGACCAGTGGTGGTGCCTCGGTTCCCAATGAAATCCAAAGCCACTTCACGGTCTTGAATAACGAAACCGTCGTCGATGCAGGGCTTCAACATTTCGAGCATTTGAGAATCTTGCATATCATAGCAAATGTGTTCGAGGATGTCACGGTCCGAAATCACCCCAAGTGCACGGAAGACGACCCAGATGGGAATGTCGACGCGGATATACGGGATTGTGGCTTTCATAACATTTCCGAGCTGGAAGAACATAAACGTAAGATTCGTCAGAGAAGGACCAATACCTACAGATCGTTCTTGGTTACGATGGAACATTTTCACTTGGAACTGGCTGATCGTTTTTCCACCTTTCTCAACGGCACTCCGTATTTCGGCAAGGAAATTGATGGGAGAAGGTTGGGCCTTTGCGAAGACGTAGACATGATTTGTTGCCATACGCTCTTGTGCAATAAGGACCTTCTCAGAACCGTTTATGATGAAATACCCTCCGGAATCGTAAGGACACTCATTGAGGTCGTGTAAATCTTGGTCTTGTAGGTCTCGTAGGATGCAAAATGTGGACCGTAGCATAATGGGAACCTGCAAATTAGACAACGTTTGGTGGCGCGCGCGCATGCAAAACGAAGGACTTACCTTGCCAATCCAGACTTTTGTCGCATCCTCCGGGTTATCCTGTCCCTCGGACTCCCAAATCACATCTCCAGGAACCCCATCCGGATCCTCGCGTCCCAGCAATACCCTTTTTCTCATTTCAATATACAGCGGGGCGGAGTACGTCAAGTTTCGCAACCGCGCTTCCTGAGGGAATACAGGGACAACGGAACCGTCCGCTTCTGTGACAGTAGGCCGCGAGAGGTATATTTGCCCGAACTTGATCTCGTAGCGTCGCGTCATGTCCGATTCGTGACCAGTGTGTTGATCGGCTTGATCAAGTATGAGGTCAGCATTTTCGTCGACCAGCTCCTGCATCGTATTTTGGACAAATTCGTCGAACGAGTCGAGCTGTTGCCGAACGAGACCTTTCTGCTCGAAGAAACTGGAGATGACGGTCCAGCAGTCTTCCTGAGTTATCTCTTCGTACTCCTCTTCCTCATCATCCATCCCGTAGCTTGGGTCATCATATGAAAACGTGTTTTGGGAAGGGTCGGCATCTCCAAGAAATGCTTCAGAAAACGTCAGTAGCAGAGTTATGTTTGTAGCTACCTTGGCTCATGGCGGAAGAAAGGACGATTTTAGAATGTCAGTTACCAGAGCACAACACTTCTGAAGAGTGTCGGCAATGGTGATGATGGTGGGAAGACAAGGTCGAGCACGTCGTCGATGCCAGCTTCGAGCGCGAGGTAAGCAATGTTGACACTTGTTGGCGCGGCATGGAGAATTCGAGCTCCGCAATCTGCCGAATTGGCGGGAACAGACTATCTAATTTTCTACAGAGGACATTCGCTCAACAGCCTGTTCATCTTTCGAAGTGCACTACTAGCATACCCTCCCTGTCATCGATCATCAATATTACGTCCATGCTGACCGTCGTTCTTACTTACACCAAAGAGTACCGTGTGGTTGAGGTAATGGTAGAGCTCGTACAGGTCACCCCGTAGTTCATACTGCCCCACGGGCTCACTTTTCGGCATATGCTCGTGGTACGTGGAGAAGAACATACTCGGAATCCCCCCAAAGATGCGAGCAATGGCAAGGCTTTGCAAGCTTTCAGGCCTGGCGACTTCGTTCCGTGCACAATCCACTCACTCGGCTTCGTTATGCCCAAAGTACGAAGAAGGATCAAATATAACCGGCTGTCCGTTGGCGCGATCAACTCCCGTATTTCCACTCTACGCAACTTAAGGTCATCGGGTGCATGAAGATTAGGTTCTTACAACGTACCCAGAGATCACCGTGTAGCAGAACCGGCTCAATCCTCAATGAACGGAGCAGCCAAGGTATGACTCTTCACCATGAGCATATCCTAGACAACCCGTTGCCGCACAACTTACCTCGATCTTACCTCCTCGCCCTTCACAATCAACTCCGTACCCCCGCGTCTACCTTCCAGCTTGAGCAAGAGATTCTCGATCATGGTGCTGTAGCACTCTTCCCACGTCTCGAACCACCCGTTCTCTTGCCTGGTTGCTCCGCAATACGTCGGAACGTCGAAGCCATAACCTTTACTGCTCTTGAAGGCGTGAAGCTCAGTCGCTAATCTTTCACCTAGCATCTCCGCTGATTTCCCTGACAAGGACCCCATATCCTTGTACTCGGAGAGGAAGTAAGGTCTCCCGGCCATCTTGCCTGAATCATTATCAACTACTCCGGACGTGAATACCCTGGGTGCCAAGCCTGGAGCAGCATCATGAATGGCTTTAAGGGACTCTGCTTCACCGATGTATTGATCTACTTCAGTGACGTTGCCGATCTTTGCATAATATTTGTTTCCCGAGGAGGAAGTAACGATGGGTAGGTTGAAAGCGAACTCTACATTGGGCTCTATGTTGCGAAGCTGCGGAAGAAATATGTTTGCGTATTCTGGCATGATGGGCCAGATGAATAGCGATGTGCTAAATACGACAAGCTCGGAGGAAGGAGTCTGACGGCGTTCGTTGCCGGGTGTTATTTTCCCATCTATTGCGTCAAACATGGTCATACTACCCAACACACGAAGCGACAACCGGTAGCCGTACCCACAGCTTCATCCCTGAAAGCCTGACATGAAAACTGAGGGCAACGACCCTTGCCATTCACAGAGAGTGGTCGATCAAGTACATGACGCAGAAAGGGGATAGACCAGGGGTTATTGAACCTGAACAAGGCTGTTTCTGGCGTCAAAGGATTCTTCCCTCTCAATGGACCATGTGTTAACTATGTCCTCAATCGCAGACTCGTGGCAGTTGTCTTCTGGTGCTACGTAGGATTCACACCAAACAACTTGGAGCTCCTGGTACTGTTTCAGCCGTTCACAGCCAAGGATATCACGTTCAAGAACGAGATTTTGGTGGTATTCAATCATGTTGAGTCCTTCGCCGAGGGTTGTCATGACCTTTGTTAGTCTCCCATGTGCCGATATAGCACCGACCAAGGCTACGCTACTACTGACTAGCACCTCGCGCACTTCGATGTTCATGCGATCTAGCGGCTTCACGTTCTCAATTATTCCCTTTTCCCGGGGGTGCGCCTCGCGTGGTGTCAGGGCCGTCATGGTTGAAGCCCCGGCTGTCATGCCTGAAAGACGTATATCTCCGGAAGATATCGTGAGCACAGCTCGTAATCGTTGCTGGCTAATCTCAATGATCCCCATCCGGGTAACCCGGTCTGATAGCCACATCGAATCCGTCGCATACTTCGCGCACGCGCAAGACACTGTGATCGGAGCACAGCTTGCTTACACTGGCCGAAAAGCATTCACGCATTCCCCATATGTTCACTCGAATGTAGCTGGAACACATCGGACGGACTCCTATGTTACCCAGAAATCAATGGATGGCCAAATGAAGGTGACTCGCAATTTGGGGGTATAACACCCACTTGCATGATACGGGATCTTAGTCCCTCTCCGATGTCATTTTTTCACTCTCGTGCTATGATGCCCGTCCCAAGGCCATGTCGGAGAGCAATATCAAGTATATTGAAGATTCATTCGTCGCAGCTGTAGACCGCTGGAGAAATCCGGATGTAAGATTTTCACTGGCAACCCGTTTGGAGCTGATTCAAGTTGATTTTGGACCTGGGTATCAAGTCGACTTTATTGAAGCTCACGCCGCCCATTGTCACCTCTTGCATGCCATCGATAAAGAAGGGACCGCCGGATCGATTGCGCTGCCAGGTCATGCGGAAGCTTTGAGAACGCACACAGCAGAACCAGGATCTTGTGAGTGAAGACGCCAGTCCACCAAAGTGGATGGCTCGACAAAGGTGAATAGTGCGTCGTATTCCGTAATGTCAGCCTCAGTTGCCTTGCGACTCCAAGGTCTTTGACCGTTCGATCAAGTGTGTGTGCTGATTGTGTATTCGTGGGACTCGAATGCCTATCGCCCTCTTCACCGTGCGTCGGGTAAAAACGAATTTTTTTCGCCGTCGTACAACTCGCATAACTCGGACGTGTACGGCGCGACCCCTCCAACTGGGTGCAGTTTCCACTGTATCTTATCAGGCAAGCGCGCGAGGCTTGGGGAGACAGACCCATTATGATGTTAAGCGCGACAGATTAGTTAGGCCGGGTCCCAAGAGGAATGATGACAGAGAATGGAAACAGCGGGGTATCGAGCAGGGCAAAGTCTTCGTCGGAGAACGTTGATGTCGACCGTAAGCAGTGGTGGCAACTAGATCCAACAGGAAATCCCGCTGAAACACGGCTACCAAGCATGTATTTTTCTGTTAATCATTGCGTTAGCTGACGATCGAGGTACCATTTTCAGCAATACTGAAAACCGCACTCCCGGATCTTCTTATCGGCTTGCTCGAGGACCCGTTGAAACCGGGTCATACCTCAAAGAAGACAGATCCGGCGCAGTGCTTACCCCAAGAGAAACACTCCCTCGGGTACCCGCACCCACCATGACCCACCATGGGTTTTGATTGCAGCCTGTGCTCTCGGTGTCCTCGTCAAGCCCGCAGCACAGTACGACGAACTTTGACAGACGTGTTGGCCCCTGCTCGCAACAGTTCACGCATCGTTTCTACACATCGGGTAGAATTGATTCAATAAATGATTGCATAGATACCTTGGATGGGCAATAAGAGCTTTCATGAGGAACCTTCCAGCATTTCTTTGGCAGCCCTGTACTTCACCCGAGTTTCCTCAATAACGCTTTCGCTGATACCCCATCCCTCGCCATTTCCATCCGGACCGCTCTCTAAACCTTTCCGGTATCCAGCTGAAGTGAGGTAGTCCCGCACATATTGCTTGTCGAAACTCGATTGTGGCTTCCCCGGAGAATAATCAGCAAGTGGCCAGTACCGCGAGGAGTCTGGAGTGAGCACTTCGTCCACGAGGATAAGTTCATCAGGTCCATTTGGGGATGGAACGAGACCAAACTCAAATTTTGTGTCCGCTAGGATCAGACCGCATGACAAGGCGTAGGCAGCCGCCGTTTTATATAGTTCCAAGGCGATGTCGGCGACCCGGGAGAATAGTTCTTCACCGATCAGTTGAGCAGCTCGAGTGTGCATGAGCGGACCTACTACGCGATAGCCAGAGATGCGCAAATACCTCTTTCCGGGGATATATTTTCGTCGTGAGCCCCCTGCTCAGCCTTGGTCGAAGGTGTGACGACGGGTTCGTCTAGCTTCTCGGACTCCACCATTCCCTCTCTGAGACGCATCCCATGCATCGTTCCAGACTTCTTATATTCTGCCCACGCCGATCCTGATCCGATTATATAGTAAGATGCTGAGAACACAGGTGCACTAAGGATGGATCGCACCAGTGAGATATCCCCTTACGATCGCTTCGATGGGTATGACCTTGGCTCTCTTGACGAGCATCGTACGCCCCTCGAGTTGGCCCCTGTACTGTTTCACCTCTTCCGGCATCTTGTCGATGTCGACCGTGACGAGGTGATTCGGAACGATATGCTGCAGTTTTCGGAACCAGAATAAGGAGATTCTGGTCAGCAGCTTGCCCTTGTCCGGAATACCCTATGAACACGTCGGTCATTGAGCTGATGGTAACGGATTGACAGTTACGAACGTCCTTGAGGATGATATCGTACACTGATATTCTGTCGGTCGCAACAAACAGAAGACAGTCTGCATTTGAAGTAGAGTAGATATCGCGCACTTTCCCTCTTGAAAGCAACGTGAGATTGGGTAAGCTGGTTGAGAGCAGCGCAGAAGCCATTAGGCTGTTAGGGAGACAAAGTACAGGCTGCAGAGCTAGCGTATATATGCAGCCTTACGAGCACCGTGACGCGGATCGGGCCTCGTCGGAACGCGGCGTTTCGGTAAGGAAACCTCGGAGACGGAAGGACACGCCACGGGAACAAGTACCTGGATCTATGGTACAACATCTCTAGTATAATGCAATTACTGAATGTGAGATAAGCTATGTATCGTGCTGTCCCTCACGTGAAAACCCATTGTTAGATGCTTGGAACTAGCCTCGGAGGGAGTTAGAATCACTTAGCTTCTAGAAAAAGGCACACGTACAAATCGTACTTCACTAGGTCGTCAATATCCACAAGGGCGGCGGATGCCAGCTGCCTCGCCTCAAGCCACATCCAAACCTATAAAAACGCACGTGTAATCCCGACAAGCATGTTCTTGATAAAACTCACCTTCAATAATGCTCCAAAGTTACTCGAGGGTATGTGTTTCATCGATTCCTGCGTAGTCATTTGCCTCCCAAGTTGTCTCAGAATAGGTAATGCGCTTTTGAATAAATCCATGCTTGAATCTAATTGACGACCAATCCCTTCGAGTAGTAGAATGGATATCACCGTGTTGATGAAATCACCTTCCATCTTCACGTGGTGACGCCGGACCGCTGTCAAGACATCCTTCAGGATATCTGATATTTTGATTTGACCAAGAGAGAACGTCTTGCGCTTCACGGTTAACACGATATGTTGCATCTTCAGAGCAAATGTTTCGGTGTCAACGGCCAATTCGGGACTCCGGCAACGCTCCACCATGAGCTGGCCTGCGCGATATCCGTCAAACTCCGCAACTGCGCGGAAAAGATCGAGGAAATTTTTTCGGTTCATCGAGTTGAGCGTCGTGATCAGACCAGCATCTATGAACACAACTTCCGGAATATACCCTTGGTTCGAGATGTGCTGTAACTCCTCTAGCCATTCTCCAGGTGAGTTGACAAATTGCTTCAGTTTCGATACTGTCGCGTCTGACTCAAGTTGAGGTTGAGCAACCGTTTCCGCTTCGTCGTGTCTGGACACAAGACTGTTAACCATGTGGCGTACAAGATCGCTAGTTGCCAACGGGCGTGTGAACTTGATCATGATGTTTCCTGGGTGAAGGTCAGCGTGGACGAAGTTATCCAATAGAAGCATATTCTGATGGACAATATGAGTATGACAGCACAACTAGTGTCCTCTACGCACCAAGAACGCGTCGAGACCGATGGTAGCAACTTGCTCATCGAAAGGCCCCCCTCCGTTCTTTAAGAAAAGTTCCAGTGGTACGGCATGTTCATACTCCTCCACCAAGATGTCGGGCGTAGAAAAGACTTTGAGTGGACGAGGAAAAGTGACTGGCACATTCCGCGATGCGAAGTTATGTTCAAACGTTAGAAGGTTTTCGGCTTCGTTGCGAAGATCAAGCTGCTGGTGCATCATTTCCCCGAACACGGCGACCTCTTCCGAAAGAGATATCCACCGCATTCCAGGAAAAAGTGTAATGACATCGGCAAAGAAAGACATGATTGCAAGATCACGCGCAATCATCTTATCAACCCGGGGGTGTAGGACCTTAATTGCAACTGCTGCAGTAGGAACCGAGGGAGGAGGATCCTGTAGTATGACCGGTGCCAGAGATCTGGCGGCGGACTTAGATTGGCGCTTGGGTCCAAGATACGATGGCGGGAGGAGATCTTGCTTGAGGACTGCCTTGTATACCTGTTCAGACAAAATAAAACCATGCACGAACGAATGCAAACCAGGAACATACTTGTGCAATGGCACCTGTTCCAATCGGAGTTTCGTCGAACTCTTCGAACACATCCCGGAATGGCCTCTGAAAGACTTGTTCGATAACTTCCTTCGTGTATGCCAGCGAGTGAGATGCTACTTGTGAATGTGTTGTTCCTAATCTGTTGCAGAGTAAAGACGGAAAAAGATCAGCGCGAGAGGCAGCCCATTGCGCGAGCTAGATATGATAGAGTTGACTGATGACATTTGAAGCATGCGAGTCAATGGACATAATCACCTTGATAAATGTTGGACCAGCTGCTTGCATTCTTTTAACGAGGAAATCATACCACCACACAGCACCCCACCGATCGCCTTGCAATCGCTTGTCCGGATTCCCGACTAGTAGCATTGGCATAGTGATTATGACAGGGACAAACAACCAGAACAGATAAATAAAACGCTTGGCCGTTAGGATGGGTTCTAAAAGGTGGTCGTGTATGAGGAAAATTATCCGGGAGTTAAGTGATCGTTGAGGTTCTGCAGGTGAGGCAATTATGTCCTGATTACTGAATCGACGAGTATGGTCCTGGCTCTCTGGACAAGGAATCAAGGTTGGACACGAAAAAACGGTGGATAAATGTATCCGAGGATCTGGGGATAAGTAAATGACCACCACGCCGATGATAGGTGCCAGCCAAAGCGTCCGCCATGTCCAAGGGCGAGGGTGTAGCTTGAACTGTGGTGGAGGTGGGATAATCCAGGAGTGCTGGATCTTGCCTGTGAAATGCAAAGTACGACTGGTCACCGGATTGACTCCTTTGCCAACCGAGAGCGCGCGAAGCGATCCAAGGAGAGCAGAGGGTGAAGGGTACCATCTGAAGAGCATAGCTTTGGCGCTGTTGCTGAGCGCGGTGGAGGCAGCTCAGAACGAATTCAGAGAAGAGCTACGGGATGATCAGGGTGTAGAAGAGCGGGGTTGCGAGTAGTACCAAGAAGACTGCCTTGGGCAGCCCCGCGACCAAGCGTTGCAACTATCGGGAGCTGGATGACTAGTACAGACTCACGGTATACAACATTGCCTAATAGGGATTGGAGCAATGACGCAACGTCTGTGTGGGCCGCCGCCTGGGGCAGCAAGTTCGAAAATGTCGTATCAATGCCACCGTAACACACGACATCCCATAGATCATCTCTCTCTCGGAATGTGTTTTTGGAATCAGTTTCCAGGTCCATAGCCTAGTTTTTATACTCAGTGCACTTCTCGTTGAAGGGTTAATAACAGTGGCATGTATGATCACTTTCTTTCGTCCGTGTCCCACACGGCGAGCCCAGTCTATATCATTAGAATGAACCCTCTGGAGCGGGAATGCAGCTAGGTCATCATGCACTGGAAAGGAGCAGCAGTACCAGTCATTTCACATGTGGAAAACTGCATCTTTAATCACTTCTTCAGCTCATCAGAGACCAATCTCCCATGCTCATGGATGGTTCTGATGTGGCCAACATCCCAGTCTGTGTTGTTGTTTTCGTTCCTCCATGCGGTAGACAGTAGTAATTGTCTTTCCGTCGACTTCGGCAGTTGGCGCCGTAAACTCCAGTAATAGCATGTTGTCACGTGAGAGACACGACTTGGAGGACTACCATCATAAGTTCTCCGCAATAATAGGCCTGACTTGGCCTACCAGGTACTACGTCAAATGTTCCCCGTCATAATTGTTGCTGAATGCTAAGCGTTGTATAATTAATAGAAGTTGAAAGTCTGTGAAGCCATCGTCGCAAGTACTCGCAAACTTGATCTTCCAAGGTGAGTGTAACGATGCCATTCCTCAGCGGTTTAGAAGCGCGAAAACCCAGCTCACCCTGGATAGATTACGCGAAAATAGTACGTTCGCAGAACTTCAATCTTGTTGTTCGCACTCATTCTATGTAGTAATGACAAGGGCCCCGACGCCACGAAAACAAAAGCGGAGGTCTCTAGCCAGCAGGGGCCACATTACGCGTCTGGTTCGGGAAGCCACGTTCTCCAATCCAGGAACCTCTTTGGGGAACTCACAAGGAGAGTCTAGTGCTAGCACAGACTCGGAGAAAAAGAAAGCATCCAACATAGCTACAGTCAATTATACCAACATTCTCGCTATCGAACGTTTCCAGGCCGCCACGGAGAGCCGAGCCTCCACATGCCAGAGACTCGAGCAACTTATCCGCGACTCTCCCATGTACACCCCGGCTATAAGAAACAGGCTCATCGGCTGCTTGAAGGAAGATTTCACCCGAAACGACAAGAAACGCCATGTTATCGAAGACCTGAGACGTTCCGACTTCATCACCACGGTACCCTCTGAGGAGGATGCAGAGGAAATGCGAAGAGATATTGCAGAGAACACACGAATACTGTTGGAAGGGAATAAGGAACTCCAAAAGATCGGAGAACAGATAGCCACTCATTTTTCATAGTCCCGGGTATTGGTCTTCACATCCGAGTCGCTCATTTTCGCGAATAACTAATCTGGCTAGATAAGTTTGACCTGTAGGGGTTTCTCATGCGATACAATCGTGTGGTCTATCAAATACGAAAATCTAGGATGTATTAATTTGTCTTGCACGACGTTTGGCTCGGCACCGAGGACCCAACTTCAATGCAAACCAAATCGTTGGAGAGGTGGTAAGACTTATCCCTGCAAGAAGGACATAAGTCCACCCTGGTCCAAGAGCTTTTACAATCAGGTCGATGACCGACACAGAGATGGCTCCTAATGAACATCTCACTAGATTATTCTGTTAGTGTAAGGTCGACTTGTTAGTGGGAACCTCATTGCACGCAGCATGGAAACTTACACACGCAGTGATAGAAGACCCATGCGACGGCAACAAATCAATCAAAAGTGTTTGTACAATGTTCATTATCGCAACGCCCGAAACGGCGACTGTGAATTTAAGTGTGATGATCATGCGGGTGCTCAGCGCCTACAGGTACCTGTACACAACGGGAATGCACTTACACACCGCTTGCAACACCAGTGGTGCCGCCATGTTAACCTTCTTCTCAATACACCACCCATAGCCAGCACAGCACGCAGCGTATACGATCAAGTGAAACGGTATCATTCGCATTCTCGCTTGTTCAATCGGGAAGTTTTCGTCCTTTGTGATTTGTTCGAGTGAAATTGAGTTTTCCTGGTTCGACGAGGCTTCCTGTGCGATCTTTTCTTTTAGCTTCCGATAATCTCTATCCAGGAGTTTCCCCGTGACCAGGCCGCCAATGATTGTCCCTCCACCCATGGCTAAGAAGCATAATCCGGTGTCGGTCTCGTTCATGAATGGATATGCTGATTGAAATATCGTAGAGATCGTTGCAGCCACAGCATAAAATATTGAATACTGAATGCCGTTGAAAAGCAAGAGAATCATAACATCTGGGTATGTCAGAATTCGAAGCGGGTTGGAAAAGAGTAGTGAAGGGGGTGTCTCAGTCGTTCTATTCTGTCGACCGGCCCCGATCGTGGAAATAAGAGGGTGATAAATTCTCGACGGTGTTATGCTGCCATCGTCGACGAGTCGTCGTAATGTTTCCGGGAAGAAGCTAGCAGGTACATTAAATTCCAGCCATGTGCGCACGATGGCAATAAACGCACGTCATCATTGCAAGGAACCATGCTCCGGAGAGGATGCAAAGTAACCAAAATATCCACCTATATCGAGTTCAGGACTGTGAGAAGGGTGGATTTCTTCGGGGTTAAATCGACTAACCGCCAACCTAGTGTTTGAGCTAGGACGCCTCCAATGACAGGTCCAAATGTAGGCCCCAACTAGTCTTCATCAGTATCCTTATTTTCTCATTCGTAACCGAATAACGCACTTGTGGGCCGAGACTGAATAACCCAAAAAAACCTCCACGCTCAGCAGGAGTAGCAATATCACCAATGACTCCAACACCTGTATACTTGCGTCAACACTATGGTTTCTCGAACCAAACATTAAACCTACCGAGTGCAATTGTGCTCGCAGATCCAGTGGCTTGAATGCAACGGAGTAGCATCAACAACCAATAGGCCGAGGTCGGGACCAACGCAAGGCCAGCGCAAGCTGCGGTCAGAACCAGCAAACAAGCAAGAAGAATCAGACGTCGTCCTAGGCAATCTGCCAACAAACCCCAAAGCATGGGAGCTAAATGACAGGTTCGTCAAACAAGAATCGAAATACAAGAGAGAAATGATTTACAGACACCCTGGAAGACCATGTAGGCTGTAACAGACAAGTTAATAAGTTCAACAGACGAGTTAAAGGCAGTGGCTATGGTAGGGATCGCGGAGAGGTATATATTGGCTGTCAATGGACTGGAGAAGTATAAGATTTCGCGAGCCGAACTAGTCCAATTACCCTACCTGAACAGTGCCGCCAAGGATGCCATGGACACGATGAACCACTTTTCAGAACGCGTGTATATACTATACGGTTTTTTGGCTTCTTGTTTGATGGTAACGTTGGACTCCTTTACGAAAACGGACTTGTTACTAGGGTCCTTGTCCAGTGATTCGCATCTAAGATCTGGATCGGATCTCTCTTGAGACTCGACTTGCTCTTGCTCAGATACCATGCGGGAAAGACTTCGTGGGGAACGCAAGACGGGGGTCTGAGGCTGAGGCTGAGCTGTGTTGTTCAACCAGGTCCCTTTTTAATTCCCAAAAGGGCGCATTTCGTCATATGAACAGCGTTCCACGGTAGACGGAGCCGGCCTCGCAAGTAAATGTGGCAAGAAGAGGGAAGCTGGCATCATTTGGTAAGTGTGAACAAAATGTGCCTCAATTCCATGAAACATTGAGTGTTTTTTTTATCATTCACGAAGTTTCGGCTGGTAATGCGCAACTTTCTGACCAATTAAGCACGATAGTCAGTATCTGGTCAACATAGTTTGTGTAAGACCCATGGCGTGCCATTATTTGACGCAACAACACGACATACCTTCGGACCATACATGCCCTGATTGCTCCAGCCCAGCGCGTTCAAGTTATGGATGGTGCCCACTCGATGATTAGCTAGTGGCATGACCATTGACACGCTATCAATGATTACTCTCGAGGATTGAGATGAGCAAGAGCAACTGTCTTCCTATTTAAGGGTCCGCCCATGGGAGACTAAAGGTATGCGGGTAAAGCTACACGGACGGGTGTTAATGGCAAACCCATGTCCCGGTTTACTAAATCCGAAAACGTTGGCTCGCTGGATGTGGTCACGACATTATCTCTTTTCAACTGGCGGATCTACTCAGAAGTACTCGTCAGTGCAGTATTAATCGGAGCGATAGGGTGGTATAGTACCTGGTCACGGGTCACAGTGAATATACTGTCGGGTAAACGTTCGAGAACAGCACCCTGCATCATTCCAATGCTATACGGGATAGATACGATGGGTCGTGACCGACGAGTATAACGCAATACCAAGTCAACCATTTCCTTGTAAGTGAAGACTGGATCACAGTGAGCCGGGGTGCAATTGCAAGAGATGTGTGGCTCACCCTCGGGTCCACCGGCTTCAATAATCTTTCCAGAAACTTCACTCCCCGTCTCCGAGAGCTCTACTACTGCCCTGACTGCGTGAGCCAAGTCGCCAGCGAACACAGGCTGAAAGCGAGTTGTACCTCCACCAAATATGGGCATGAAAGGGAGGAATTTCGCCAGACTAGCGAGCCTCTGGTTGTACAGATGAATAAAACCTACTGACCTGGAAGGTCGTGGAAGCTCACTGTAAAGAAACCATCTCCTGGGCCAAACACGATGCTCGGGTGAAAGACGGTAGCATCAGGACAGTCGGAAAAAACAGCCTTCTCGCCAAGTCCTTTAGTCCTCCAATATGGAATGGTGCTCTCGACGTCTGCACCTATGGCACTGAAGTGAATGAGCTTCGCGCCCACGCGAGATGCAGTTTTTGCGACGTTCTCCGCGCCCCTCCACTGCGTTCGTTCGAATTGTTCTGGAGTCCCTCTCAGCAGACCCACGAGGGATACTACGACATCTGCGTCTTTGAAGGCAACATTGAGCGACTCGGGGTCTGTGACATCCGCTGGCTGGGGTGGAAGAAGACGACTGTGATCTATGTCTGGTGCACTTTTCAGTGCTGCTTGGGCTATCTCTGGCGAGCGGGAGGAGATCTGGACGCAGGAAAGCCGCCGAGGTCGGTTGGTCGTCGCAGCGGCTAGCAAGGCTTTTGCAATGTTCAACCCTAGTGACAACCCGAGCGGAATGAGCCTATCTGCCAGCGGGGAAACCGACAAGGCGAACCCAGGAAGCCAGCCCCGCAGATCACCACCTTCTGGGACATTCTTTCCCTGTTATAGTGTAGCACACAAGAAAATCCTTATGTCGGTATGCGGTGTCCAGCCTGGAAAAGCTTGCAAAAGTTATCCGCGACCGTTTGGGCGAGTGAACAGGGAATGACGACGTGATGTAAATGACACTTTGCGTAGGAGATGTTTTGGTTACTGAAACAGTGAAAGCTGACACAGGGTGGTTCATTCGAGAGCGTACCTTGTTCAGACAAGTTGGAATTGGACCTCCCCCTTTGGTGTACACAACTCGTTTGAAAACTGTACTGAACCCAATGCCCTTATTGCACGGAATGCACTGTGCTGCAGTCAACTTGTAGGTCCGGGGTCCATAAAAGCAAGCAAAACGATTCGCAGTTGGATGTGGCGTATTGAAAGACACAACAGTCGTAAGTTCACGGAGGCGAATACATGATCCTTGACGAACTGGCGAAACGGCCTGACCTCGGCTCTCAAGGTCTCACCACTGACGACAAGGTTGTTTGTGACTGCTAAATACTATATAGTATTAGACACTCGCGAGGGGCTATATCTTCGATAAGATAAGTGAGCAAATTTTCTCCTTCCATCAGTCAGCTATCCGAGGACTGATCTCAGAGGCGTTTACATCTCGTCTTTCTGACAGGTTTAAGGGCATCGACGGACGATGGATCCCGTTGCCTGAGAACGTGGAGGTCACCTGAACTGAGTGACAACACATGGACCAATCAAGGACGGCGGTCGATCCTTCAGAAATCGATATTGCAGGAGCGCGAGTTTCCAGAGGAAACAACGCGAGGCCAAACTTGTTACCGGCTGTGATAGTTGTCTGGATCAAGGACCTGAATATGAATGTGGATTCAAAGTCTTGAATGCGCTGCAGTCAGAGAAGAACACCGGAGCATGCACTACTTCGTTACCTGATTCTAGAACTCCAAGGTGACAGAAGTTTTCTCTTCATCGGACGAGTCCCTATATCCGTTTAGTGGTCATAGATGGAGAATCGAGTCAGCGTCTTCGACTTGCCAGGAGTAACGCCCGGTGACGGGATCCCGAAACTGGCTACCTGAACTCGATCTACACCCTTGACAGAAGGTCTAAGTAGTCCCAAGGGAGTGGAGATCCCGCCGAACCTCCGACACAAGTGCAATACGCTCTGCATGCCTCTTAAACCTGCATAGCGACGCAAAACGGCTGTTCGACCCATATTCTTACTTCCCTTTCGACCCAACTTTCCCCCCTTTCCTGTCCGCGTTAATCTCGGTTCCTTGCAAATAATCATGCTCGGTCATCCCGTCCCAAGGTCGCAGCCGTATATGAGGCTCCCGAGTCATAAATCGCTGTAACGCAGAAGGTACCGCCCTTGTGGCACAGCTCATCCTCAATCATTGTTTGTCTCAACGGATATGGTGGTACGTGTGCCAGTCAGCCACAGGACACTCCCAAATTTGGAGTTGACACTTTACGACTCGTGTTAGTCCAGTGCCCGTTTCACTTCCTGTGGTCTGTACGCAACCATGACTTTGTTTTCGTCCATCTGACTGAGGACACAGCCATTAGTCCTCGAGGATGATGATGGTTTCATGGTTGGCTTGCGTACGGTAGTTTCTCACATGGTCGGCCGGAACAGCGTCCAAATTTGATCAGTCCATTTGATCATTGTAAGCTTTCACCATTCATGGCGTGATGGTAGCTTATTGCAAGGTCCATGACTTTTTCGTACGTGGTCGTCTTCGCAAGAATTGTGCGGCAGTTTGCGACAATGCTGCATAATTGTTCGTCCGCACTACAAGGCTGTCCGTACAATATGGTTCATTTCACTTCGCGTAGACCACGGAATCGGGCTGGTTGTTCCCAACTTTCTATGCGTGCATACCTCTGTCATAATTGCATGTCTTTTGTCTGATATGTTGCAACTCGGTCTGACCACGCTTGTTTCAAACCAGTCTCTTGGATCGAATCAACTTAAAACGGTCATAGAAATCACGAACCACCCATTTCTCTACGCCGACCTCGATCTGGCATCGATGGCCACTCCATCCGCCCAGCAACCCCACGTTCATTTCGTTTCCGAATTGTCGGTACCGCCGGCGGACCGACGAAGAAAGGTAGGCACCCATCGCGCCCAACGTCACTACCAACTCCCAAGCTGAGCGCTGACAGTGTCGATCCTCTTACCCGAAGGTAGCTCAGGAGAAAGGTCGTTCTGAGCGCCAGTCTTCGTTCGACCTGTTCTGGGAGTGGGACACACTCACATCGGTTCCACGACACGACGGTGAGCACCAGCTCCGCCGGCCAAAATTTCTGATGGCGGAGGTACGTCATTACTCACGTCGTATGTAACTATTGAATCTCACCGATCATCGGTGAAGTCACTTGTCGAGGAAAAGGGTTATGCCGCCTTACTCAACGTCCCCGCGGGGTTTCCATCACGCATCCGCCAGGACAACCCCATTTTCGCAAGCCTTCGGTTTGGTCGCATCTCATGGGTGACCTGCAAACGACCATGGTTTCGACTAGGGCGCTCTCAAATACGCGCAAAAGAATCTTTGGACGGTGTCTCTAGGGATGAGGAACCCAGCGTTGTCGATAGCTCACGTCGGAGACAGTGGCGAAAGGTTGGTGGTGGTTTGGTTAGTGAGACTCCTTGTGCTTCAAGAACCTAGAATCCGGGGGGGTTGGACTCTGGAAGTATCAACTACAATGATATAACAAACATACACACGGGATAAATAAGCGAAGGACAACATCGTAATCGTTCAGTCCGCATCGACGACGAGGCCACCGCGCCCCCTCCTGATCCGATCTTCCAGGCCCCCCTCGCCACCAAACACTCTCTTCTGCTCTTGGTTCAAAAAGCTTCCCATACCTTTCGACTTCAACCTTGCTTCGTTTTCGGCTTCTAGCTCTGCTTTCTCCTTTGCTAGAAGCTCCAGCAAGCGTTTTTGTCGGTCAGCCTCCATAGTAGTCGCGTTGGATTGCATAGCAGCCAACTGTGCCGCACGGTCGGGAGGCCTCGATGAGGAGTCCGTTTGACGAGGACGAGACACTGATGGAGGAGTCATGCGGGAACGCTTTGCATCATCGTTTACGGGACTGGGACTTCGTCGGCGTTTCCTCCGGTCATTCGTGTATCGACCACCACGCTCCTCGCCTCTCGAATAGCCGTACCTATTATCGTCGGATTCATCAGAGTGAGGCCACGATCGAACACGGTTGTCCCGCGGTCTATGATAGGAAACGGGGCTTCGGCTCCGACTTCTCCGTGAGCTGTGTTCATCCCTGCGGTCGGAACGACGTGGTGACCTGGAACGGCGAACATAAGGACTGGGTGAACGTCTAGGGTAGTCACGATCGTAGCGTTCGTATGAGGGGGAGCGATGCCTGCGATAGTCATCCACCGGACTGAGACTCCGTGACCGTGACCGTCCCCGGGTGCGATGCTCGTCCTTGACCTTTTCCTTGGTCCTCTTTTCTTTCTTGTCCCGCTTCTTATCTTTCTCCTTGGTCTTCTTTGGCTTGATACCGTTTCGTTCCTGCATTTCACGAAGACGAAGGGGATTGGACATCAATGCTTGGTACGCGGCTTGTTCCTGTTGCTTCATGGAAAGCAACGGATCCTCGCGAATTTTCGAAGCGACGTCTCGAACGGTATTGGCGTTCTGGATAGCGATGAAATTCTTGTGTGAAGCTCCCAACTGAACAACATGTTAGAAAAGCGTGGTAAACACCATGGAGGAAACGAACCTTTGCGTTGTCGTCACCTGTCAAGATTTTATCCACTCGCTTCTTCCCAAGAAGATAGTCCTCGAGGTCGTTAGGGTTCTGACTACTGCCCGTCGCTGGCGTGGTGTACATCCATTCTAATTTCTCTGTCCTTTTCTTGCCTGTTTGCTCTTCTTGGAGGCGCTGGAGCTCCTGTAACTGACGTTCCTCCTCCTTCTCCTTGCGCAGCTGGTCAAGCTTCTTCTTCTCCTCGAGCTAGGGGGGATGAGTGTTGGTTGTAAGACGGACAATGAAGTGAGAGAACACTTACGGCTTTCTTTTCCTCCAACCAGACCCGCTCCTGGTTCTTTAGCAGGAGCGGGTGCCAGGACTTTTTCATATTCAAGTCTCCGCCACCCATCTTGGCTGGATTTCTCGCGGACGGTGAAGATCAGAGTTGGTGGTCAAGACGGTTGATTACGTGATGGGCTATTGGGGTTTGGATATGTTTGCACCGCCCTTCTCCCAAGCGTGGGCTGCGAGCGCGGTCGGCTCAGCATGCCATGCCTGAGACACCGGATACCTACGATGACCTGGCGGGTGCCCCGCCCACGGAACCGACGTTCGTCCCTATTCTGCACTAGCCCGAGCGCCATTGACGTGCCACAGGCATCCGCGTTCCATACACACACTCACCCGCAAGGAAATAACCCGCGGAATCGCCAATCGCTTCGTACACTCACGTTCATACATCGTGCTCTATCTAGTGATGGCCGCGCTTTCCGTCACGACCGTCGCGCTCAGTTTGTCAGACGGCTGCCCCGGTGCTCCCTTCTACATCCTCGAGGTCATCATCAATGCCTCAATGATTCTTGAAGTGGGCGTTCGCTTCGTCGCCCTAGGGAGTGTGAGTTTTACTAGCAGCAGTCAGTCGGCCCCGAGAAAACTGAATCGGCGCTCAGCAATTCTGGAAATCGCCCTACAACATACTTGACCTGATCCTCACGCTCTTCTGCATAATCACCCTCCTAGTCCTCGCGTTTGCGGGTTGTGGTGCCACGAGCAGGGAGGAGGAACTTCTCGATACCCTGTTACTGATTGCTCGTAACGTATTGCAGTTTGGTCGCCTGGCTGCGGTCATGAGACAGTGCGTCTTGATGTTCTGACGTGCCACCATGAATTGACCATCCGGCAGGTCCGGCCAGTCGATATTTTCCCGGCCAAAACCTATCGATATATCGGCGGTTCGTCGTGCGGGGTATCGCAACCTCGACCTTGATCTCGAAGACGAGGAAGACCCAGAACTCGGCCGGCCGCTTGTTGAGGAGCCGGCGCTGTTTGACGCACGAGAGGAAGCACAATCGAACAGGATGTCGGACATGCCACGCGCGGTCCAGGCTGCTCGTGAGCGTGATGAAGAAGATGTTTGGGCGGAATTAGGATAACGCGTTTCCGACTGTGTTGTGCGGTCGGTCAGTTCACATTTCTAACAGGTACGTCAACGTGATCTCTAGTACTTGAGACGTCTTTGTCCATCTTCGTCACCAGAAACCATTCTTTACACGTACCCAGCGACCACGAAATGAATGAGTGTCGTTTGCTCGGTTTAAACTTGTGCTAGCAAGCTCGCCCCTCTCAGAGGGCAGACCAATGTCTCTGGTGATCCCGCGCAACAGGAAAATATTTTACACGTAGATTACTGTCGAAAAGAGTGGAGAGCAGATGAAAGACATAAACCAGTAACCGGCCATCAGTCCGTCTCCTTCGTGTGATACCCGGCGCGTCGCATCGCGCCCAGGCGATGTCTTGCAGCGCCCAACTCTTTTTCGAGCTTTAAGATCTCGACCTGCTGTTCCATCTCACGTCGTTTGAACTCCAAGACGGCCATGTTCTTGTAGTCCACTTCTTCTTCTTGCACTTGTTTCGCGGCAACAGCCTTGACTTGCCTGACCAGCGCTTTGCAAGCTTCAGTAACCGCCTTGGCGGCAAGCTCCAGTCGCTCCTGGGTCTTGGACATGAGGTTCGCTTTAACGCGAGATGCGGCGACAAGCTGAGCTGTCGCCGCAGCAACCTCATTGGATGCGACGATGAGTTGCTCGAGCGAGTGTGTACCCGAGAGCACGCCGTCAGCACTCTCGATGAGCAAATTCGTGGCGAATGCAACCGATTTTGCAGCAGAGATGAGACCCTCCGTCCACCTGTTGTTGCGCTTGTAGAACTGCTGCACCGTGCTCGACCCTTTGCCTTGCGCGACGATCTCCTGTTGTGACTCCGTCGCGGCCTGGATGAGGCGAGCGATGGCATTGGTAATTGCCATCGCCGCGGAGAGAATGGAATCATGGACTTGGAGATCCACAGCGCTGAACCGTGACGAGTCGCGTGGGCGAGACATGAGTTCTTGCAGCCTCTGGGTGGCCGCCTCGATAGCCTGTGCCGCGTTAAGCATCTCCTGTTCAACGATGTCTCCGATATCCCCATTGGCCTTTGCGAGAGCGCCGCCCTTTGAACCCTTTGGAACCAGAGCGTCAACGGTTTCTGATAAGCGAATGAGAGCCATTCTGGCCTCGCTGTTGTTACGCATGGCAACTTCCTTTCGCTGAGTAGGCTGTAACAAGTCAAGCTTGTACGATTGCAGGTTGATGAAGAACCGTAGCCCAACATCTCCGGCACTCTTGGCAACGGAGACAATCTTGTCAGAAGCGTCGTCATCGTTGGCAAGTCGGGTGATCCCCTTCGTGTTGATAAGGACGTCCGATAGCACCTGAGCAAACTCATTTGCGCCTTTGATTACATCAACGTAGTCACCGCCCACGTCACCTCCTAGATGGAGATTAAAGACAGTGGCAAAATCCGTGGCATTGTTGACGGCCTTTTCAATCATAGACAAAGTGTATTCTGGTGTCGAATTGATGTTGCCCGCCTGAGAAGGAGACTCGAGCTCGTAGATTGCATCATCAACTTTTTGCACGCATGCTTGCAAAATCGAGTCTGGAGGGCGGTGAGGAGCAATCTGCTACTCCATGCGTCGCTGACGTACCGATAACTTGATTCAGCTTCTTACGGTTGTCCAATATGAGGGTATCGATCTGAGCATTGGTCGCCTCATCTGAAAGACCTTGGTTCTGTGCAGTACGTTAAAAATCGCATAATGGGAAAAAGGAAGCATCGTATTACCTGTTGCGCTTCTGACAATTGTTGAATAGTGCTGTCCATACCCTCTTGGAGAATCATAATTTCTTGATCCTTCTCTTCGCGTAAACGCTCCATATCACCGCTAGCATTGTTGAGTCTAACCAACAAGTCGTCAATTTGAAGTTGTTTCGCCTGCCAACTCATCAGTATTTCGTGAGGCACTAGGTCGGAATTGTACCCTCAAGGAGTCCTCTAGTTCGTTCAGTTGCCGGTTATACTTGCTCAGAACACCGGACACCTCAGAACTCTTTGATCGCGCAGCATCTTCTGCGCGTTCGTTTGCAAAATTAAGCTCGCGACGCAAGCGTTCCAACTCATCCTTGTGTGATGACTTTTGACGATCGACATCAAAGCGAGCCCGGTCACGCTCACGAATCATGTCCGCGAGCTCCAAATTCTTTCCCTTCAGGTCCCGCTCCATGCGCTCCATACGATCGACCGCTTCTTGGGCAGAATTTGCTTTGAGCTGCATCTGCTTGAATTTCGAGAGCATATCCAAGTGTTCCGTTCTGAGCTGGCTGTAAAGCTTGGCCAGAGCTTCGTATTTGTTCCGCCAAAGCGTCACCTGGTCTTGCAGCTGCTTGATCAACTCGTCTTTCGAGGCCATTTGAGCATTAATATTTGCAGTGCCGGCAGCCAGTTCCCCTTCTAACGCTTTGACGCGCTATAATCTGTGTATGAGCTAATCGTCAAGGCAGTAAGGGTCAGCAACTCACATGGTCATACTGTTCAAGCATGAGTTGGTCCCTCTCATACTGGCCCCTCATGGCGAGTAGTTCTCTTTGATACTCACTCGCCTGCATAGCGGCTTGGTTGTTGTACTGCATCATTTGTTGTTGTAAGAGCTGTTCCTGTGCTAGGCGCTCTCGCTCTGCTTGTTCCCGCTGGCGCTGCTCAAATTCGCGTTGTTGTTGCGCTTCGCGCTCCAATCTTGCCCGTTCTTCAGCTTCTCGTTGTGCGCGTAAAGCAGCTTGTTGGTCCTCGTACTCCTTCAACATCCGTGCTTGCTCACTGACAGCTGCAGAATCCGGAGATGGTGCAGGAGGAGGTGCCGGTGTTGCAATAGACTTCGGTCGTGCCGGGAGATCTGGGGCATTGCCAGATTCAAAAAGGTTGGGTGGTTCCTAGTATTTCAGAATGGTTAACTCTGAGCGAACTATGACGAAAGAATTCTGACTTGGCCAAGCTTTGGCACGTTAATGAGACCGGTCAGGTATTTGAGATTAGAGCATTCGTAGTAGAATTTCCGTAGATTATGGTGTTGTGCGTTGAAACGTTCGCGAAGTGGTTCCAACGCCTCGTGGTCATTCGTTCCTGTCGAAGGAGATCAAACGACTGCGTGGAAAAGTAGATGAAAACTTACGTCGGTACAGGGCACGCAGCATACTTGTTATAAACCTGTAAATACCCCAACTCTCCTTGACAAGTGGCACAAGGGAAGAAATCCGACACTCATTGTTGCCTGAGTACCTGAAATGTGTGAAAACCATCCTTTGGAAGGACTCGATCTGATCTTGCAAGCCCATAAGATCAGTAATAGTCTCGTATCTACGGTTTGCTGAGCCATGGAATATGCATAGGGCATGCAACTTACCCTTCGTTGGGATCGTCGATCCCTTTCAGAGAGATGTACTCCTCATACTCGAAAAGACCATTAAATTCCGGGCGGAGACGGTGGAAGCGGAGCTTGGCCAGAATGAATTGGACGTATGTCCGAATTAAAGATCCGTATCCTAGCATCAGTTTAGATGAGTCTGGAGCGGGACCTGGGACGGATCAAACCTCGCTGGCCATCACTAGCAACGGTACGAGCACAAGTTTCGAGCCACCCCGTCTGTCCATGAGCCTCCTTGATGGTCTACATTTCCACACAAATGAGCAACAATGAATGTTGGTGTATTTCAGGTCAGACACATACATTTGGATGCCCTTCCTGTAGGACTTTGTGGACGGTGATCAGTGCCTTGAATGTCTGGATTTCATCGGATAATATCGGCTGAACACGCAGGCCACTCCAAAATGATATTGAGCTATGGTAATCCCATGTGTATACGATACACTCTGTAGGACTGTCAGACTGTAAGAGGGGAACAGAAGAAGCCGTGAACGTACTTCGCACGTGTTTCTGCTTCGGGGCGGTCTCTTCTGGACTGGTAGCTTTCTTTATGTTGATAACTAGTTCTTGCTCGGCCTTGTCTTTGTCGACTGGGCGGGTGGGATAGTGTATCTCGTCACCTCCGTCAATGTCAAAGCCGGGACGTCTTCGGTAAGACCTGCGGTAGTGACGTCAGCTGGACCAGAACGCATGTCTCCGAAGAACTACTTGCATGTCGTCCAAACTGGACTTGAGAATGATTTCAAGGGGGGTGAGGGGCGGTCGCTTGGCTACCAAATCGCTACTTCGACATCGAGTACTCGTGGGAACCGGAAACAAACCCATTCCGTGGACCTCTCCCGGGCCAGCCTGTGCGTTGCAGCCTTCAGGCACTCTAATGTTTGGAATGTTTTCATCGTCTCGCAGCAGGCTCTTCAAGGGTGTATTGTCGCTCAGGTCGACCCAGCGTCGCCAAAGACTGCAATCACGCCACTCGTTACATGCGGGCGAGTCTTCGGGATCTGCAGAACCCAATTATGCTGCAAAGAAGTCGTCCTGGTCAAGTCCTACGATCTTGCTTTTGGGCTTCATCCCGATTTTCACGTTTGCTCTGGGGACTTGGCAACTACAACGCCTCCAGTGGAAGATTAACCTGATTGATGAACTAGAAGAAAAACTGCAACGCGACCCTATCCAGTTACCAAATCGAATAAAGTGCGAGCGTGTCTCTTCTACAACCAGCAGGCCACTAAATCGCAATTTCAAGTGTCTCTGTGATACCAGAATTTACCTTTCGCCGAGTGTTACTTCGAGGTCATTGGGATCATGTGCATGCAATGTTACTGGGACCCCGTGTTCGTGATGGTATCCACGGGTACCACGTTATCACTCCCTTGGTGAGGACCGATGGTTCCACCGTTCTCGTCGACCGTGGCTTCATTAGCAAGGATTTCGCTGGCGACTACGCTCGTGGGGAAGAAGGCGAAGTTCAAGTCCTTGGCATGATCCGAACATCGCACAAACGAAATTCGTTTACTCCAAACAACCAACCCGATGAGGGGAAATGGTACTGGGCCGACATTGGTTCTATGACCGAATCGGCAGGAGGTGAGGTGGCTGGTGTCCAACCGGTTTTTATCGAACAGATATTTGGTAAGTGACATATAATGGTAAGAGGATAAAATCGAACCCATTGTTCGCAGATGGTCATGCAGGTGATGCAACCGCTTACCTCAGTAAAGGTATACCAGTTGGCCGCCCAGCTACGGTTGACGTGCGGAATGCTCATTTGTCCTACGTGATTACTTGGTATGCGCCTATGCCACTTCCATATACGAGCCTAATTTCGCGACAATAGGTATTCATTATCGGCGTTCACCGCTGCGATGCTTGGGCGTGTCATTGTGAAGCGAAGAGCGAAGCCTGGACGACCTATGCCGCGGGTATAAACTGAAGGTAACTTTGATAATTTTGAATGGAGCGAACGACACGGTCGTTTCTGTAGTACCACGCTTCTCTACACCCCCGATGTCCTTCCATTTCATAGGGTCATAGGGTCATTGTTGATCGACAAAAACGAACGAGTGGTGATGTCCTGCGGAACAAAGCTCTGACGCAAATGGAAGGGGTGCGCATGGTGAGTGGCAGCATCTTCCCATGCATTGTTCTACCTTTTCTGCGACTTGTTTTAATTATTGTTGCTTTTATTGAACTCGCTTTGAGACCACTAAGACACGCCACCCTATGTCACGGGAGCATATAAAAGGGCAATCATGCGTTGAGTAGAAGATGCATCGTTCAACTTACATGTTACCTTTTTATAGTTCTCGCTCGCGTCTAGCCCACTCTAATGACCCCGTCGTTATTCTACTTGGTTCTCCAGTGGCTCTCGAACAGCGTAGGGAGGACCGGCTTGACAATCGATGCGCAGTTAGGCCAAGGCCACGACGTCGTTTGAATTCTCAAGGGTACGCTATGTTGCACGACACCGAAGATCATATCTCTACGCCCATGGCGGTGGGCACCGGTAGGGACTTTTGCGGTTGTGGCGAGTGGACACTCGTTGACATTCTTACCTGGAAGACGTCGGTCTGTATCGTCACTCTACGACTCAAGAATACCATACACCATCCGTGTGGCGTCTGCACCGGACTCAACCATTCGAATTCGGTCCGCCGCATACTCTAGCTGTGCGGGCCCATCTAAATAATGTTAATCAAATTGACACGCCGACGAGGACAGCTCAGACTAATTTGTCACGGGTTGAAACTGATCCGAATGTGCTTCCAGACGAATGTAAATCGTCGCACTGCAGCTGGTGTGGACGAGCGCTCATCCGGTCGTTACTAGGTCACCAGCCACTTCAAACAGAGAAACGGCGACTTCGGTTGCTCCTGCCTCGGGCTCCGGTTCCGCTGGAGGAGCCGTCGAAAGTCTCGTTCCTTGAACGTCTGAACCCTTTTCGTCGCGTCAGGAGCTTATCGATACTTTCGACAGTATCTGGAAAATACGCGGCAGTATTTGTTATCCCGAGTGAGAACAGTGCGCATTCCCGTAGTAGATGCATCGCCCGACAACCGTAGAAAAATGTATCGTTGGCCGTGGGAAAGCTGGTAACTGACCGGCAAATGCGCCGTCTCCCCGAATGGCAGACTTGTCGTCTGCGTCTGAGCCCTTGGACCCGACGTCCCGGTCAGCATCTCCTCAAACGCACCCTCTTCGTATACATTTCCCGGACCGGTTCCTCACACATTTCGATTCCTCGCGGTCGTTATCTGTCAGCTTCACTGGTCCCGCCCTACCTATGCTGTCAAGGTCAGATGGAAGGGCCGCTGCAGATTTGAATGACAGCAGGCGGCGTGTTCGCTCCTTGGGCACAGATCCAATGCTGTCTGGGAGCAAAGGGTCCAAGAACACTTCTCCACGGCGTTATGGACCTCACAGGAAGAAGAACCCCACCCAAAGCCAGGGCTCCGCCATCTCGCCACTGAAATCCGACACACTAATTCCCGACTTTGAACCTAGTGCTTTCTCGGACGAGTACGACCTTTGTGGGTTCCCCACCTGAATCTCATCGCGGTCTCTGACCTTGCGGATGTGGCAATGACAGCTCATGAGGGCAAGTGAATAGATCTGGTGCAAACGTTCCCTGAACGGTTTTGACACGTCCAGATCCAAAAATACTGCAAGACGTACAGCGTGCCCTACACCTCCAGTCACGAAGACGTGAACGCATGTCGCAACAACAACTACAACACACGTCTGATGTCTTGCCATCCTCAACAGATGTGCCTGCAAATATGACCACAGCATATGCCACCACGTCCACAGCTCCGTCTGTGCTACATTCATCCCCCCAATATTTGCAAGTAGTCAACTTACCATCCGAAGTGGACTTTAGTCCGTCGACTCGGTCCGTACCTCTGCATCCCGTCCCGCTCTCCTCCAACGGTGGAGCGACTTTGGACTGGACAGGTTCCCAGTCTGAAGACGAGAAACTGGACAGGCGTTGGTCAATTTCGAGGGGCAAACGGAAGGCCAAGGAAAAAATGTTGCCATCAAGCAAGGGGATTGTCGAGAAGCAAGAGGCATTGTTTACCGGTTTGTTGGTTTGGTGTTCGAGATCAATGTATTCTTAACCTTCGTGGTTCTAGACAGAATGTCGAGGATAAGGGCTGAAGCATCGCCCCCCACGGTTCGCAAGGCCACCATTGTCAGCGAACAGTTAGGGCGACGGTATAACATCCTGTATCCTTCCTTAGCTAGTGGGGATCCTGTGAACCTTGCACAAATAGCTCGCTGGCACGCTGGTTTGGGAACGGAGACACAGACATGGCTGGAAAGTGCTGAACCCTTGACATGGCTAAAGCACTTACTTGACCGACGGGGAAAACGGCGATCGCAATGGCACATGTCTGCACTCATCGTAGAAGAGTACATCAAGTTTAAGAAGGGTATTACCTCGTCTACGCCTCCACCACAATCATCCGTTGCGTCGTCATCCCTTGAAACGCCACCGTCTAAATACCACCTTCATTCCACAGCGAGACAAACACTTGCTCCTCCATCTGATTCCTTTCCAGGCACTTCACTTAGCCGTGTTCGTTCCGCTGACGGTCATGTATCATTTGGCCCTCTCGTTGCAAATACCCATGATATTTCTAGTACTTCGCTAGGTCGCGGGGAAAGAAAGGCTCGAAGATGGCGACATTCTCTTCCTGGTTTCTTTGATTCGGGCAGCGTTTCCGGTACTCCTTCGCTATATCACGCCCGCAACCCTGCGGGTGGGCTGTCGCCAGCAAGTAGTCGTCTCAACTTTCCTGACATTATTCATCGTTTCCGTCGACATCCTACGGAAAGCGAGGAGGGTTCTTCGTCACCAATTGGGTCGCAATCTGAAGACCAGAACGATACGGTACCAAGTGGGCCCCGTAAGAAGCATAACCGAAAGGATCCATTCCAACTGGGTGAACTGCAATCTCAGCGACCACCAGCCCTAGACACCAATACTTCGAATGGTACTCCCTATGCAATATATTTACACCTCTCTCAGCTGATTCCGCTGCTACTCCAGCTCTACCAGGTCACCCTGACGATGAAATTGCGGTGTTTCCGGAGGACAGCTATCCGGGTGACATCATTGTCCAACCCATCCCCATCCACCGCAAGTATTTGTATCGTAGCACTTCCTTGCCTCTCGCGACGAATGCTCATCCCCCAATATTTTCGGACTCTATGGATGAGCCTGAAGAGAGGGATCAACTTGAGAGGGAATATGGGCTGAAATCGAAGTACGCATTCGCTATATCATATCTGGTTATTTCGTTTTACCGTATCTTTACCTCAGGACACTAGATGAACTGAAGAATCACAATCACAAACTCCGTCAGCGAATGCAACGAGTTGCAGTAGACGTCCGCGAGTATGAGCATATCTGTTCCAGCGTGATGCCGACGTTGGGTATTGAGCATCGTAACCTCCCCCTGGAGTTACTCGATGCCCTTAGCCACGACCCCTCAGCTGTGACCAGTGGTACTCGTAAACGTCAAGGTTGGAGGGCAGTCGAGGACATTCATTCCCGGATCCTTCGACAACGCAAGATGCTCACAAGTTTCCTCTCTGAAGTGAAGACCGACATCGATGAGGATTTTGCACCCGAGAACGTCTTGGATAAACCGATTTCTACCCTTATAGAGAAGCTGCAAGCACTCGGAAGAGAACGACGACCTCTCCAAGAACAAGCTGACGGAGTATCGCAGACGCTGATGGAAGTCAGGGCATCCCATTCTACTGTCAAGGAAGAATATAACGAAGCGCTATCGTATACGTCCGTTGTTTATCCAGAGGTTTATTTCCATTCTTCTCTACATTCACAACGTTGACCACGTAGAATCTCAGCTCTCACAAATAGTTGCACTGGAAGAAAGCTATAAGGATCAATATCAACAGATCTGGGAACTTGGCATGGACGCTTTGACGTTGATTCTCGACACGATCGCTCCGTTTTGGAGAAGCTACGGTAAAATCATAGGAGAAGACATGCAGGATTTTATAATCATTCCCTGGTATCGGAATGAGTTCACGGGGGAGTCCAAACGCTACCCGGTGCAGTCGGTTCCTCGTCGCTCTCTTCGTCATTGGGTTGCACTTTTCTGCCTCTGTACTCTCACTTTCTTCGTCACGTTCTTGCAAGCACGAGCTGCAATCACGTCGGCGTGGCATTATCGACTTCTGTGGATCGACAACCAAGCGTTCCGCTGGGCTGTGATGCCGTTCTTTTGGGCAACGATCTTAATCCAGTGGCTTGCGCTCGTGTTCGAGATTTGCGTCGTTTTGCTGCACATTGCCGTTGTCGCATGGTGGTTGGGATGGTTTGTTGGGATATGTACATGAAATATTGTCCTGTTCACTGTCTCTCATCCATCATCTACATATATATTACTGTTTAATACAAGTTGTTCACTTCAGCTCCCCATCTTAAGTGACCTTGTCAGGCTGAGGCGCTACGGATTGAGGTAGGGGGGCTACAGGCTTTGGCAAAGGCTGCACATGGCCCTGCGTCCCTGATGTGTTAGAAACGGACACCTCACCAGCTTGTGGGGTTTCTCCCATTCGCCCGCTTTCTGCACAAGGTCGACAGTACCCTGAGCATACGATTAAGCTTCCAGCAAGGGAAAATAATGTTCTCTACTTACTCCCTCCCATTATCAACGGTACGTTTGCTTGACCACACGCAAAACAAGCGATTTTCGCGGAAGGGACCTGATTTTTGGGCTGTCCCTGCCGTTTGCGCTTTGCCGTTGGAGAGCCTGGAGGATCTTGTGTAGATTTACGAGGCGCAGGCCTCCGCTTCGGTCTTCCATTTTCTGTAGATGGCTTAATGGATTTCATGGCATGTGATGGTAGGGCAGCCTGAGATGATATCAATTATGTCAGCACCCCCACTGACCACTACGTTCGTATGCGTACATTCTGGATCTGGGAGAGTTGTGAACCCTCCGGGAGTCGGTACGCTAGGAATTTCTGTTCAGGTGGTTCCTGTGATAGGGAGGAGTCAGAAGACGAGTAACTGAACACCGAAGATAACACGCTACGATTTCCATGAGTATTTTTCGATTTTCTTCCATCTTTTCCTTGGGTCCTATCCAGCGCGAAAAGGTATCCCATATATATGAGCTCGCCATCTTGAAATGAAATTTTACGACCTGCTTGGGAGGTAGCTCCGCTGGCGCACTAGTTTCTGACGTAAGGGGATCTTGTGATGGTGTCATGTCAGGGAACGGAACGATGGTAGAGACAGTGAGGTCGCCAATCGACACAGGATCTTTGGATGCAGGGACAAACTCGCACGTGGCATATCCGCGAGGAAATATCCAGCGGTCTGAGGGAGCATCACGGAACTCTATCACAATATCAAAGTCCTTGACGGTTGCTTGGTATTGGTATTGCTGTGTTGTTGCATGTGTTGTCGGAACGGGGGCACTCGACGAATCCATCCCTGCAGCACTTGGCTGCGGAGTAGTAGCTGGGGCGGCTGTTGCAGGCGAAGTTGCTAATGATTGGATGAGTAGACCAAGAGTCTTCAGCTGATCTGGCGTAGCCCGTGCGGAAGCAGCCAACTGTAATAAATTTGCAAGTGTTGGGTTGGACGTTGCCGCAGCATTAACCTGAGAAATCAAACCAGGTGGTACGGGCAAGGTAGAGGGAAAAGATGACAATGATGTACTGGGTTCTCCGGTAGGTGCAGAGGTGGGAGAGGATAGTGTCTGCGGCTGGACGGCAGTCTGCGATGATGTATTCCCTGACGCTGGTTGATACACGAATGCCGTTGGCTGGGGAACTGTCATGGGAAATGAGCGATAGTGGACTTCGAATATCGTTGTGTCCGTAAAGAAATGGGGCCCGATTTGGAGTGTGCATCTACCGCGGTTATAGATCGTATGTGGGGGTGGCACGACGTCAGGTTGTTTCCCCCCTCTTCCACGACTTGAAAACTTTGGGAACATTCCACGAAGCCATTTATCCCTCGCTGCGATGATGATGGTGAGCGACAGTTAGGCTCTAGGGACTGGCTGATGATCTAACATTGTCTCAGTGATTGGAGAATTACAAAGCTAGGCGAGGTCAGCCGAGATTACATAGATGTCAATGAATGAATAACTGCTTGCCTTTCCGCAGGTGATTTCAGGTCCTGACGTTCGCCGTCGCTGCCATCAACCTCCCAGTCAGGGACGTCGCCGACGGGCAGCTTCAGTGCTTGATTGCCACGAATCATGAGGCGTTTGTTTGGCTCTGTTGTACGACGCCTTTGGAATCGATCGAGTTTGGTAACGTAAAATCTCCTGAGTCTGCTATCGCCGAGCCATCGCCTGCAGCTGCAAAACATGAGCACGCGTGTCCGTGAGTCTCCCAGCCTGCTTTTCCGTACCACAGAGCCTACCATGATTACAGAGAAGGGCTGCACTGTATTCCGTCCGGTAACGAAGACTCGGGCCCGCGCCACCGAGACTGCAAATCTTCCCGCGCCGCTGGAGAAGCCTGCTTCGTATCCTCCGCCTGTACATAGCACATCGCTCTCAACTCCTCCAGAGGACACTCCTGTTGTCGTTATTTCCCCCCCACATTCTGTACCCTCTCAATTCTCGCTGAAAGGGGGGACCGACTATACAGCTACCGCCGTCATCGCGAATACTATAAAACAGGGTGTTCCCATTGTCGTATCCTCCACCAGAGCCAATTCCCAAGCACGAGCGACTGAATTTACTGCCGAGAAAGTCACAGCTTCTATCAGCTCTTCCCATATCGAGGTCCCAATCGTCGAACAACCTCACCATCAAACCAAAAGGAGGTTGCGTTCTGAGTCATTGGCTGCCGCATCTCCAAAGAAGTCCAGGAAGACGCGTAGGCCTACAACTCCAGCATTTGATGCAAATGCAGAACCTGGCGAGGATCTGGACCCGACATCCGTCACCATGGCAGCCTTGTGTGAGGATACGGGTCAGGGCCGCGTAAGCAGCAAAGCTACGCAGATCTTGGACAACCATCTTGCTTGGAAGAAGTCAAATAGAGAGAAAAGGGCGAGAATGCGCTTGTCGATGGAAGCAAGAAAGTATGGGAGAAAGGAGGACGGCGATACGTCGCAAGTGAGGCGCGTGGAAGACGAATCAGGACAGATCTCTGCCGCTACTGCCGCGCCTGGACACTTGCAGACACAACCGCCATCTGGAACCCTTTCAGCTGTCGAAGACAGCTCTGGGCAGGGTTTCGATTACTCCCAAGACGTTTCTACCAGTCGTTACAATGTTCAAGTCCGAATTGGTCCCAATGGGGAGACTATTGTTGACGAAGAATCTTTGTTTGTCGACCGTAATGCTGAAGAAGATACCACGGAGTACACCCATATTGAGGAGTCAGACATCACAAAGTTTGTCAATTCAGGCACCTACTCTAAGCGTTTCCGTGGATCGCGCTGGAGTGCCGAGGAGACCGAGCTATTCTACGACGTAAGCTGGCTCTGCGTGGTTACCTGTGCAGAATTTGACACTTTTCAAGGCTCTCTCACAGTTCGGCGAGAATTATGAACTCATTTCATACGTCCTCCCCGGCCGGGATCGTAAAGCATGTAAAAACAAGTTTAAGTCCGAAGACAAGAAAAATCCGCAGCGGATAAATTATTGTTTAAATAGCCGCAAACCATATGGTCCGTGCTTGCCTTTGAAGGTCACTTGTCTGACTCACGCCCAAGCTTAGATATACAGACCCTAACCCGTATGACGGGAAAGGACTTCAGCGGCCCTACCCCAGAAATACGAGCCGCAGCAACGTCATCATTATCAGAGCTGCGAAATGACACGGAAAATGGTCAAACCCTGACACTGGGACAGACTGAGGGTTCGTCGTTGACTGCTGTTGAACATGTCGGAGGGGCGGTCGGAGACACTACTCTCGACCCTGAGTGAGCGATATCTCTGCTGAGGATAAATGCCTTCGTCGTGAATGGTGGTATTTCAGGCACACTCGGTTAAGCCGGGGTAGCTCAGCTGGGAGAGCAACAGACTGAAGTGGTTGTCTTCTGGAGGTCCCGTGTTCAATCCACGGTCCTGGCATTTATTTTTGACGTGCTTGCTTCCACAAGGTCTTCGGACCTGGTAACATTAAAATCAATGGTAAAAGATTTTACCTCCGACATGGTGTTGTACCTGTTTTCTTGCTTGTTTCTGTACCGTATGTATACTTGAAATGGGACGCTGCAGCGGAGTTCCCCCGCTCACGGAGAAAAAGGCAATTTAATGGCATTGATCCTCGCTGGCTGGTTATCCAAGTTCTCCTGAGAGCAGGTGTTACTTGACCCGACTTCTCTCAGTATACTACGGAGGCGGATCTTTGCGAGAGTACTATGGTATGTTATTGATTCTTCGCGAACTGGGAATATGCTTGCTTTATGTGCTAGGCACAGGCTCACTGGCACCACTATTCGAATTAATGGATTTGGTCGATATTGAAGATCTTGGCACATAGATGAATCTATTACTTGATCTGGCTTCGCCAAACAGGCTTCAAGCAAGCAGCCTGAGGGGATCGACTTCCTCACGTGACAAACGCGTCCGCCCTGAACTAGCGTGAACGAGTTGCGGCCTGCGCGAAGTAAGGTTGCGTCCGGACAGCTCCGCTAATAGCTTCGCCCCGAACAGTCTCTATTATCACCATGGCTCCACGTCGTGTTAACGTACCTGAAGGAAGTGTACCTCCGTCCAGTCGTCCACCGAGCCCTCCCGCGATGGACGACATCGAAGAGGTAATTTGCCAAGGTGGCGCAATCACCAGACCGAGTACTGACTTTTCCAGACGCCTTTCTTCGATAACGTGGACGAGCTCCAACAACAGGTATGGTCTTCATACCCAGGGATCCCGGGGTTTGACCTCTCCAGGGCATAAACGTGCAAGATATTCTTAAACTCAAGGTAGAGTGCCTCTTCGTTCTGTTAATATATCCGACGTGTCTCCCAGGGTGCTGCGATCCACACCGTGTCCGGAGTTGTGATGACAACGCGTCGGCAACTCCTCAAGATCAAGGTCGGTATCTTGGACTTCTGGCGAGAATCCATCGTTGATCGGTTTCATGTTGCAGGGCATGTCAGAGGCAAAGGTCGAGAAAATCAAAGTAACAGAATATATGCGCCCCGGGATGCTTGTTGACGGTTTTCTCTGTTACAGGAAGCCGCACAGAAAATCGCGGTAAGATTGTCAAACATGACGTAGCCACATGGCTCATTTACGAAAGGGCTCCTCCTTTGCAACGGGAGTTGAAGTTCAGGATCGTCGGAAACGCGTTCTCGTGATCAGTACAGGAAGCAAATCCGTAGACTCCATTCTGGGAGGTAGGAAGCACATTCACCCTCACCCAAAAAATTCGGAAATTCAGGGTCTCCCAATCAGGCGGGATCATGTCGCAGTCAATCACAGAAGGTGAGGCTTCCACCCCAACGTGATCCGAATAAAATTATACTCGGGAAAGTATACGGCGAGTTTCGTACCGGGAAGACGCAGATGGCGCATACAATGTGTGTAGTAGCCCAGCTCCCACCTGAGTTAGGAGGAGCTTCAGGAAAGGTATGTTGCCTGAGTTCACGAAGATGCTTTTTCCCTGTGGCTAATTCGACTAGGTAGCATACATTGACACTGAAGGTATGTCAGGATAAGTGCGTCCTTGACACGTCATGCTCATGGAATGCAAGGTACCTTTCGGCCCGACCGCATACGGTCTATCGCGGATCGCTTTGGCGTAGACGGGACTATGGCATTAGAGAATATCCTATACGGTACTTCGAAACGAACACTGGTCGTTGGACTACTACTCACCATTTACTTTTAGCACGAGCGTTCAATAGCGAACATCAGGTTGTTGCGTCCTGACTGCCGTTCTCAGAGTGCTCAATGCGAATGCACAGATGGAATTGATAAGCGAGTGTTCCCTGCGTTTCGCTGAGGACAAGGACTTTCGGTTGTTAGTACGTCCACTCCTTACACGTTGTATTTCAGTGGGAATCTGACCTTTGGGAGATTGTCGACTCCATCATGGCTCTCTTTAGGGTTGACTACTCCGGAAGAGGGGAGCTAAGCGAAAGACAACAGAAGGTGCGCGTTTGTTCGATTACACCATGCTAGACAAGGTACTTATACACAAGCACTATAGCTAGCTCAGGTAGTATCTATGTGGATTAATACTTCGAATAGCCATGACCAGCGTTTGCAGATGCTCTCTAAGCTCACGAAATTAGCCGAAGAGTACAACGTCTGTAATCCAATACATACTGCAATTTTCCATTGACTATCCCTAAACAGATCGCAGTGCTTATGACAAATCAAGTTCAATGTACTGCAATACTTTTCTCAGTTTGTTTTTGCCGCTAATAACTGCCTTAGCCGACCCCGGAGCAACCATGACTTTCGTGGCTGGTGGTGCTCTAAAGCCGATTGGAGGGCACATTCTATCACACTCCTCAGCAACTCGTATGTTCCTGCGGAAGGGTATGTACATGCGCTACAGCTATTGAAAAGCAAAACGAAACTCAGAGTCTTTGACAAGGTCGTGCAGAAGAGCGCGTAGCAAAACTGGTTGACAGTCCTGATCGTCCTGAAAGTGAAGCTTCATACAAGTTAGATGAAGGTGGTTGGACCGATGTCTGAACGACTTGCCTTTTTGGCAGGCGGCCTCAGGGTCCCTCCTTTACTAACTGCCGCATTTTCCCGCAACCATGCTAAATCTCGGACTGTCACCGCAGGGTTTTTTCGTACCTGCGTGCATGATCCGGTCTGAGATTTTCGTTTCGTTTTCTTGATCTCCCCCGCAGTACGCGTTTTCAACTATCCGAGCTAGTTCTTTCAGTACATGCTCCAGCGAAATTAGCGTAAGTCTCTGTCATAAATACCTTTTAAACTTGAACATACGCCAGGGTGCCGGAAAAAAAAATGCAAATTACCATACTGGCGTACCAGTGTTATGCGGACTCGCAACTTCCTTTCTGACATCAGGTAATCAGTAAATCACATGCCGTGACTTTCCCTATCGAACGACGTGCAGGAAGGCATAGGCACGACCCTCGGGACTACCCGAAGAGGCCAGAAGGGTCCACATAGATTTGTCAAAGCTGACTCTTTCATAGGGAACCCCATACATATTTGTGTCGGACCCACGGACGAGGCGCTCGTTCCGAAGATAATGATTGCCCATATTCGCTTGAGACAGGCACGGCGTCTATGTGCCCACAGGAAATTCCGCGCACTCTCCGGGTGAACCTCTTCTCTGTTAAGTCGAATTAGGGCAGCATGTGGTACCGAACTTCGCGCATGTTCGTTTGATGCTCTCACCGTGTTGAAGTTCTACACATAAAGGGCCGTCAAGACGGCCTATGGCTTACATATCCGTCTGTCGTCGTCAACATGCTGATCGTCGCGATTGCATTGGTATTCGTTGGCATAATTCACGCGCTTTGCCCTGTGTCATCCCTTTACCCTACCATCGAGGGATGCGTCGACTTACCGTTCCAATACTCCTGCGAAAATACTACTGCGATCACCAGTACATGCTGCAGCCCTACGCCTGGCGGGCTCGTGCTGCAAACGCAGTTTTGGGATACTTATACTGGTTTAGAGGGCCATGGTAAACTTCTGCCTCAAAGAAGCTGGGGAATCCACGGGTTGTGGCCAGACAACTGTAACGGGTAAGTAAAACATTTATAGTTTTTTCAAGTTGCCTTCATTGATTCCACGCTAAGTTCCTACAATCAATACTGCGATCCGTCGAGGGAGTATGACGGACCTAGTGTCAGAAAGTTCACTGAAGACTTTAGAAGATTTGAACTGTTGAAGTACAGTGAGTACGGTGCGAAATGATCGACGAGCAATCTTTACTCTCAATAGTGGATATTTTCTGGATTAACCGATATGCACCAAACGACGAACTCTGGGCGCATGAGGTTCGTGGTTATCCAAACAAGCGCTATTAGCACACATCTAATGAAGAGAACAGTTCTCAAAGCATGCAACGTGCACCTCGACGTTCGATGTTGCTTGCTACGGGGATGATTACCAGGAACACCAAGAAGTGGTCAACTTCTTTGAAACTGTGGTGAAGGTGTTTCAAATGTACCCAACATACAACATGCTGGCCGCGTGCGTCCCGCTCCGTGGTACTTTCATCCTGCTGATCATTCTCCAGTACCGGGATTCTCCCGTCGAACACGACAACGTACAACCTGACACGGATCACCAATGCACTAGTTTCACAGACTGGTGCAATCCCTTATCTTGGATGTACCAATAACGGAACTGTGCTCGACGAGGTTTGGTACTACAGTCATGTGCTGGGCACCGTGAGTATAATACAGTTGGCTGTAGCATATCCCTCAGAAAACCGACTCGACTTTTTTTCCCACTGCAGGAGCAATATGGAACGTTCAAGCCCGTCAATTCGACCACTCCGTCGACATGCGATGACGACGGAATCTGGTATTATCAGCGTACCAATGGATCAGAAGGACTAGTTACCTATTAGCAAAGCATGATAAGGTCCCTCGATAACCATATGGGACTTGTCTTGCGCACGCGTGATGCATGGTGATGCCCGAGCCCGACTTGGAGTTTTGCGAAATGGACACGAAGATTCGGAGTCATGTGACTGACGCGACGCGACGCGGTGAACAAACATGTAAAAACAATTTCATTGGTCCGCCAATACGGAACGTCATGATATTTCTTGTGTGGGTGACCACCTTCGTGTCTTTTACTACCTTCCACTCCGGATATGACTATTCGAATCGATCTCAACACATCTGTGGTAGAACCAAGCACTCGGAAGGCCCTTCTAGATATTTCGCTTGCGGTGGCCAAGTGCAAGAAAATTGTGGTGGTCACTGGCGCTGGCATCTCGTGCTCCTCCGGGATACCAGTAAGTTGATACCAGCGCCCCCGGTTACCAAAACGAAGCTGATCCTCTGTCAGGATTTTCGCTCATCAGATGGATTGTATGCACTCGTCAAGCAGCAACATCCCGACGTCGTATTAAAGGGTCGAGACCTATTTGACGCGTCGCTATTTCGTGACAAGACATCAACCAGTGTATTTTACACATTCATCTCTCAGCTTAAGAGCCGCATCGATTCTGCTACACCCACACCTACACACCGTTTCATCAAAACTCTTGACACTAAACAGAGGCTATTGCGTTCCTACACGCAGAATATCGATGGATTTGAGGAAAGGGTCGGACTCCCGGGAAGCTCAAACCGAGAAGACGCATTTGGAAAGAGCAAAACAAGATTGAAGGCTGCAGCAATCCGCAATGTCCAATTACATGGAGATATTCATCGTGTACGCTGTACCCTCTGTTCCGTCGATCTGCCTTGTACAGAGGGCTACCTGAGCATGTTCCGCCAAGGTGACGCCCCGGATTGTCCAGAGTGCAAGCTACGTTGTGAGCATGCCCAATCCGTTGTCCAGAAGTTGGACTAATTGTCGTATTTTCCAGCGGAAGCCCGTTTGGCTAGGTCAGCTCGCGCGGTCAGGGTCGGGACCCTTCGTCCGGCCATCGTATTATATGAGGAAATACATCCACTCGGGGACGACATCGGGATGATCCAAACACAGGATATTGCTCGGAAACCTGATATGCTGATCATCATGGGCACTTCCTTGAAGGTTCATGGGCTGAAGAAGCTCGTGAAGGATTTTGCGAAAGCTGTTCACGCCCTAAAAACATCCACCACAGGTACTCCAAGACCATCTAAGAGCTGGCAGGGCAAGGTCGTCTTCGTGAACAAGACTGCACCGGGAGCCGAGTGGGACAACGTGATCGATTATCATGTTTCTGGAGAAACGGATTGTTGGGCTGAAAAAGTTCTTGAGGACTGGAGAAAGCTGCGTCCGTCAGACTGGGAGGTTCAACAAACACTGGATGATGATTTGTTCAAAGTCACGAAGAAGTCGGGATATGTGGTTACGCAGAAAAAGTGTAAGTTCCCGATCCTTTGCTTGAAATATTATACTAATCGTGTTTCATAGCGGCCGTCCACAGGAGGAAATCGTTTGCAGAGAAGACCCGTGGAGAAGACGAGACCACTTGCTCATTCCCCCCTCCGTTTAAACCACCGTCGAGTACACCATCATCACCTGTAAAACGACGACAGTCGACCTGCCACTATTCGGACGTGGAGTCAAGTCCACGAAAAAGAAGAGATCTCCCAGCTGCCACCTGCTTGCGAGGGTCGGATATGACAGAAAGACGCCTTCTGTTTCTGGATACAACAAATTCCACTTTGCAGCCTGATAGCAAGAAAATTTGCGAGCCGCAGTCCTCGAGGCCGTCGAGCTGCCAGCCTAGAACACGAACGTCAGAAAAGCTCTCTACCAAAAGATCCCGGACGAAGAGCGTCCCAAGACCCAGAAGGGAGGTGTGGATAGAGATGAAGAAACCGACGTGAATAGGCATCCTTTCCTAGCGTGTAAATTAGCATTGTATTCTAAGTACATCACGCATCAGTTTAATATGTCGCCGCACTTGGGGCCTCACAACACTAGCCAGCAAATGCGGAATAAAATGGTTACAGGAAAACAGGACGACATTTCCGGGACGCTTGACTCCGACAACCACCTAAGTCACATCACTCACTAATCAACTCGGAAACACTCCAGTCCTCGAAAGAGCCATCCGGGAGATATCGTCGTATGATCAAGGGGATTTTTCGTTGTGAGAGCTCCTTGATAGCGATCTGCAAAGCATCTGTCTCTCCGTCCAAAGGAACGAGAACGGGGGCATTCATGCTTTCCGAGACACGATCTATCAGCGCAATAACATGCGAGGGTCGAAATACGTATACCTGATTTGCAGTGCACGGGTCCCCAATATTCGCGCTCGCTCATACTTAGTCAGGTAAGGCGTGGTTACCCTGACTTTATTTGGTTGCCTCTCGGCTTGTAGGCCAGATCCCGCTGGCTGCTGAGGCGCTTGCTCCTCTCCGTTGGCCATTTCTTGGTCATGATCTGCGCCGTTGACACCGTTGGGATGGGAGACGTCGCCATTGCCTTCTTCCCCTTGCTCCTCTCCCTGTTCACCCTCTGGCAGGTCGTTCGCTAGTAAATCATAACTCTCGTCCTGTTTGCGTTATCAGCTCATACTAGTGGCCTGTTGTTTATGACATAACACGCACGAAACCGTCGTTGAAACTACGCGGCGGTTCAGTAGTGTTTCTTGGGCAGCGGAATAAGAACACGCACCTTGGACCTTCGTAGTCGTAATCATCCCCTCCGCCACCGCCATAGCCGTCGTCCGACATTGTATGCACGGGACAGGTTTTTGGCAAGTGTTGGGCTGATAGACTTGTGCAAAGCAGGTGATTACGTAATATACACCAATCTTCTTCGATGCCTTGCAAACTGCCAGTCCTATTCCACCGAGTCTGATATAGTTGCGCGTGGACGACGTCGCGACTGCCTCGCAGCACGGAGGGATGTGTACCGACGAGCCCTTCCATTCGCTTCACCTGATCTTGGCCTGACTATTATCATCTGGTGGTCGTGAAAATGATCTCGAGCTATTGTCGAAGCTGGTCGATCGTTCATTTACTCGTCCCACGTTCGGATCTCATACTTATTAGTGCTTTCACCTGACGACCTGCGGTTCTCCGATTAATGCTGCTTTTGTTCGTCATACTTTCCGCTCCCATCGTGCTCTCTCAAGTTGTCCGCTTACAACGCGAATCTACTCTCCGCCGCGCCGGTCTTCTGGGTACACTGCCACCACTGGCTTCTTCGCTGATCAAGTAGCACTCAACCCCAAGCTAGTATGTTAAGAAGTACGGTTGTCTTATCAGCTTGTCTTCGAGAAGCATGATCTGATTGTTCATTTACATCGTTTTCCTGACGTCGCGATGATTATTCGTGCCAACTTGGGAGCTAAGATTCGATGTCGGTCGTCCACTGTCGAGCCCGTGAGCAGCTAAACGGTCACCTTTTCCAGGTCTTGGGGACGCATCCCATTGGTCGATTGCAATCTTCCTAATGGTAGTGGCCCTCGTCTCCAACATTTCCCCGTTGTTTTCGCTTGCGTTGCATGATGCAAAAGAGAAGAGCACAGAAATGTATAGAGTGGTGGTGGTCATGTGCACGGCACAGATCGCACCTTTCATGGCCCTGATGGATTGGGTGCCGGACAGCGTTCCGATGTGAATGCGACACATTGCTTCAGTTGTCCACTCTTGGAATGCCAACTTAACCAATTACCACGCTCGCTCCTTCTCACTTGCAACCTCAAGGCCTCATTCCGGGTCGTGGTACATTTCTACGTACACTTCTTCTTTCGCGTCCGTAGCTAGGTCATGCCTCAGCAGAGACTGGGTCGGTCATGGGGCACCCGCTTTGATTCCCTCACGTCTTCTGACTCGTTTTCTTCCAATCCCGAAAGTGTGCCTGCGAGCTCACACCACGTGTCTTCCCCGCCGCGTAGTGTTTCCGTTGACGACGTCCACAGCGTTCAGGATACTCATGACAAGATGCTTCAGGACGCGAGCATCTTTATCGGAAGGTACGTGACACGCAGTGACTTGCATTCTTGGCTGATGACGACTCTCAGCCTGCCCACAAACATCGAGCACTCCGAGCTCGCAGGCATGTTGGCTCAACATTTGTCTGAGCATACCCAAGTCAAAGGCATCAAAGTAGTGCGCGACTCTAAGGGGGGTACCTGCGCATTCATTCAGTGTCAGGTCGGTTGATTTTCGCGGCATAGCTAACTGAACGTGTTCTAACGCATCGCCGTCATAGGACCCAGAGGCAGCCTCTATCCTAATGAACAACCTTCATGCTGCCGCGCCGCGGCCATTCTTGGGTAGACACCTTCGATACGAACCCGCTCGCGCGTTTAGGACTCTGCTCGTCTCATATCGGTGAGTTAATTTCCTCCCACAACGTATCCGTAGGTATACGCACGAGCAACAGCGCATATATCCACGTCTCGGCTTCAAGCCAATCTGACTCGTATATAGGAGCCCCAGACAATTTGTTCGACAAAGAGATACTTCTAGGAGGGCGAATTTCGTATCCGGTGACGACCCTCGGTCGGTTGAATTGCAGTTACCAGGTGCCATGAGGATCTTCCGAGTATCTGGCACAAAGTCGGTGAATTTTCTTAACGTCACCATTGCTCTGATAAATTATCCTAGGCAGCTTACTATCCTGTTCAACTCGGAGGCCCTGGATACGACACTTACCGGAGGCTCAGACATTGGTTTATTACTTGTGCCTCTTCTTTACGACGCCGAGGTAATACCAAACTTTTAAAGGAGTTGTCTGACTCACTTCGGAACGCAGTCTCTGTTGCGGATTGCTTCCGTATTTGGCACTGTCGATTACTTCGCGCCGTACTCCCAGGAGAATGAGAGCGGTAAAGCGGCAGCGAATTTTCCGGCTCCCCATGATGGTCCACGTTCGTCCGCCATGGATCCTGGTTGCTGGAAGATCAAATGGGCACATCGGGAGGACTGTGTGAGCGCCCTCGTGGTGTGTTTCCAATGCCCGTTAATTTGGTAGTTTCTAATTCTATTTGCCGCTGTGGTTGAAGACTCTTCGCAGGATTCCTCATCTAACCGTTACATGGGCTCATCAATCAAACACCTTCCAGGGACCTTATAACAATACGTGCGCGTTACTAGGCCTCCCGCCTTCTCATTCTTTGCGTGTCCGTGGGGTGGGACCAGCAGCACGCGCAGTTTCGAACTGCTTGCCGATGAGTCACACTTTTCCGGCTCTTCGTACCACCGAGAATACCACATTCGGTGAACATCCACCAGATGTTAAAATTACTGAACCAAGCTCTGAGTCCAATGTCTGGCAACAAGAAACATCTGCCGTACGAGAGAGCAGCAACATGCTTCCCTCCCGGCTATCTAGACCAAGAGCACTGTCATTGACTCACGACCGACCTCAGTCGACGGTGTCGCTTCCCTCACGGGAGTCTACTGGCCAATTGTCTTTTACAAACTGGGAATCAGCTAATCGTACTCGGTGGGCAAACCGTGTTGAGCAGCCGGAGTTCAAAGGTAGCCCGAGGTTAGCGAATTCCTTCATCCTTAATCATTGATGACACCTTCTGTATAGCATGGCTGGACCCGGTTTCATTTCCTTGCCTCACCTTGATCATCGCATCGCCTCCTCTGACAGTAGTGGACATACCTCGCAAGAGGGCGAGAATCAGGAAATCAATGCGGGTATTCCCCATACGCCGGAGTTTGGGACATCTCCTATCACGCCGAGAACTCCTGGATCATCCATGCTTCGCACGCCTACCACTATTAGCTATATGGGAGACTTCCAAAGCATGTCCTTCAGGGATTATGACAGTCAAGGATCACTTTCGCAAGTCTCACGAGAGAAACTGGATGACCATGTTGTAGATCCTACGACTATCTTCGTCGGTGGGCTAGAAATGTTTGGACCAAATGCTTGGAACGAAAGCAAAGTCCGGACATTGTTCTCAAAATATGGGGGGATTGAAGCTGTCAAAGTCATTCGACCCAGTATGCTTCTTGTTCGTCATCACACACCAAACTAATATTTTTCGTTAGCTAACAAACGCTCTGCGTTCGCATTTGTCAAGTTCAATAATACAGAGGCTCCTGCGAGAGCTGTTAAAGCAGAGGTTGGTCTGACTTCATCTAGCTATTCGAGTTTGAACCAAAATTCTCAGCATAATCGGATGCTCGACGGTCGTTTGATTCGTGTGCAACTTAGAGACTGGAATCCAGCCTATCGTTCCCCCTGGCGCCCGGGGCCAAACAGGGAGTCAAATCCGCACCTATTCAGTACCAACGATTACTTAGGCATTGAGCAAAAGCCACCAAGACTCGGCATCGCTGATGTTGCCGCGCACATTGCGGATCTGCAGCTCACAGACTCCCCCTCACAACCTACTCCGCAATCCTCTGGCGAAGCCTGCGACCTAAATGAAGTACGGGATGACGCAGGGACTCCGCCTCTTGTAACTCCCTCTGTCGATGACTCAGAGGGTGACTCGACCAAACGGGTCTTCAAGGTGGAAAAATCGCCAGACACCAAACACTGCGAGCCCGTTCTACCAGATATGGCACCCATGCCTTCTCAGACACCTGCGATATCGGCTCCAGCATTGCCGGTGCCGTATTCGGCACCCTCCTTTCAATTCTGTCAAGGATGGATCCCAAATTATGGCCCACAATTTCCGTACCAGGTACCTTTCGCAGGTCCACATTACCCTGGCTACCATTTCCCTCCGTCAGTAGTTCTGCCTCCGCAGAGCGGCGCGTCAGATGGCAGCGGAACACCATCGAGTACTCCCATCTCCGTCAGTACTCCAAGCGGTGCATATCCGGTATGTTGCCTCAGGAGTGCTTTTCACACGCTAATCATTTCGTAGACATTTATGCCCTATCCTCATCCGTTTGGACATGTCTCAGATTCAGGACGGCCCACTCCCAGCCCTGTAGGAATCGCCAACAATCCTGCGATACTTCATGCACAAGCTCCCCTCATTCCAACTGGGTTCATTCAGGGCGATCAAGGAATGCTTGTTCCTGTCTATCCCCCTGACGCACTGAACCAATACATGGCTGGGAATCAAGAGCAAGGTCAGACTCCTGTGAATTCCGGCTCTTCTGAAGGACAGCCTCCAGTAACTTGGCGTCCATTTCCACCACCTTCTATTCGCCCGCAGGCTGTCATTTTTCACCCCTACATTGGCCCACCGCTGACAGCCCCGCCTCCTCAGCGTCTGGGGGCTCACGCGTGGATACCAGGCAATACATGGCACGGAGTTGCATCGCAAATGGGGAATCTGCACGGGGCACCTAGTCGCCGAATCTCGCCATCGCCTGCTGGGGGGCAAGCGCCTATCCCAATGGGCTCGAGTTTCGATCAAAGCATACCAGTGGTGCCCCCTCGTCGGCAGTATCGTCGAGACAATCATTCCCAGCATCACAAACACAATTTCATTCGTGTTACAGCTGGACGGTTTGGCAAGGCGTCGTTCGATGCACCACGATCACCAACAGATGTTCAGTCGGCGTCTGTACCTCAAATTGTCATACCAGACGCACCGCTCGATCCTGCCAGTGGCTGGCAGCGTTGGAACACTGATCAGGGTAATTCTGCGTAATCGCTAAACTATTGCTCTTCCTTTCATCTTGTTCTCACCCTTAACACATTGAAAACGTACAACTACATACACTGTGATATGCAGTCCTAGGAGAACGTGGACCCTGTCATTTCGTCTTTCCCCATCTTGACCTTTGTGCCACCTCTGGTATGTTCTTGCTCCCCCATCATGGTAATCAAGCCTTCTCCGCCTACTCTGTTGTGCAATGAAACGCGAGTTCGAATTTGAATCAGCGACGTGTACGATATCTTTTCTGTCATTATACATGATTTTCATGAACTACCAGTGGCTGAAACTGAACCTTGTGCCCAGGATCGCCGCCAGGTCGCTAGAACGTCGATGCACGGTGACCTTTCCCTCTTTGGCAACTTGAATTGCGATGTCCGAACATGGAGTACCCCTGTCGCTTGCTAGTCGCGCCAACGCAGTCAGCGATTACAACAAATGTACATACTTGCAGGGCCATCGATTTGGCCACCACTGAACGTCACTGACGCTCAACTAACTCCTTCCTCTTTACTATAAGTTTGACTCTAACCACGGAAACGATGACACGACGGTCTGTCTCCGAACTAGTCTGGTAGCACAATGGGTGTCAACGGAGCCAATACCAAACCTTCCTTGGGCGCACGACACGTTGATGTCACTCGTCATCGTAATTTGTTCGCCTGCATTTGTCCGACTGGTATATGGCATGTCAACGGAAAATCGAAATAGGAATAGTTAACCTTCCTAGTTCGATCGTAGCAAAAAAGCATCACATCAGCGAAAAGAGAAGAAGACACGTATGCTCATCAAATCAAGTGACACTGAATGAAAAAAAACGGAATTAATATTGATATTGTCTCGTTGCGGGGTATGCGAATTGTTCGAGATACGTGAAATGCATTGTGATCAATGAGCGTGATGATGGTCATCTGCATGACCGCCATATAGTCAGCAACAACCTCTACGATGTGACGGCGATATTGCGACGTACATGGAGATATGAGATACAGATACTGCAAATGCATGCATGCGGTGATTATGTCGTGAGACAGCGGTGTCTAGATAGTATTAGAACGGGGTATAGAACGTGAGACCTGCGTTGTACACTATAACGGGACGTGTCAGCCCAACAAGTGTCTGTCAGTCTACCAACGCCTTGCCTCTTACAAGTAGGAGACTCACAAAGGGAATGATCGTTCATGCTATGTTCGTTTGTTTCCGGTGATCCAAGATAAATGTACACTGCCTGCTCCGGCAATGTGGACCTTGGCGCGGACGCGGCACACCTGCAAGAGCAATGAAATCTTTAGCGTACAGGCAAAAAAAAAGTGCCGTACAGTGTCGGCAACCTCTGCTTTCTGAAAGTTGATATGTAGATCGCCATTTGGCATCCTCGTGATCTGATCGACCTCACCAAAGGACTTCACGATAGAAGAAAATTAGGAATAACCTACTGTGGACAAACAACGCACGTACCTGACACCATCTTTGAATAGCATCCAAACGTCTGGTGTCATTCAGTGCAATACCGCTGACGACGAGCTTCCTCTTTTTGGCTTGTCTGGTCGGGGTGCTCAGTGCGGTCAGAGAAAGCCGAGTCCCGCTGGGCTTCCCAGCAAATAAAACGTGTGGCTGCGAATCGTCAGGCTCTTCGATGAAGATTTGATTAACAGGCTCCGGCTGGTATTGCCGCATCTTAGGCATGAATGATGCGCGAATAGTTCCACCTTTTGAGCCTAAGGGTGAAACTATTTGTCTCTCTGGAAGATGTGGCGCAGAAGCGGGGTAGAGCAGCCTCAACGACGGAGATGGTGCGGAATCACCGTTGCTTCTGAACGAGGGTTGTGACACCATGCCCTCAGCGTGTGAACGAACACGCATAGAGCCAAAAAGGGATGCAGGTTTCGAAGGCGGTGTAGATGGCACAGGTGATTCACCATCCTCGTGGACAGACATGGTCGTAGGGGTGGTTGTGGAGGAACAAGTGTTTGAAGACGACATACTTGGTCGCAATCGCAAACGGTCAAAAGGAGAGTCTCTGGGACTTGTAGCGCCCATGTCTTGGATAGATGGGGACGTGAAGTGACCCAAAACGCTTGGTCGCCATCGCCACGATGAGGCGCGAGGAGTGCCGAATGTTTGGGAGGCATTTCGTGGCAGCGATGTTTGGAGACTTGTGCTGCGGGAATGATAAGGCTGGCCACTCGACCCAGACGTGAGATCGTCACGGGACGGTCGGTGGAACATAGACAACCTCGACGGACTACGAATTGCCGTGGTCCTCACAGAGGGCGATGCGGGACGTCTGGAGAGATGAAAGTGTCGTAATGATGGAGGGCTGATAAGGCGAAGGGGTGATTGGGGACTAACTATATCTGTCGTCGCCGAGCCATGCGATAACTATTGTTGGTGGATGAGTGACCTGTAGACAAGAAGCACAAGATTACGAACCCCACCGTACAAAGACCCTTCTATTGGACATTCTTGCGCGACGTCTTCGTCGACAACGACGTAATCATGCATGCTGTCAGCATCTTCCTCCCAACTGCGGCGAACGGCTGCCAGGTTCATATGGGGGTAGGCGAGGTACGGATTGCTCCGAGTGCCGATTGGATCAACATTGGAAAGGTCAAGAATGTCTTGGTCGTTAGATGATTGGAGGTCAGAAAGCCAGCGGGAGAGACGACTGGAACGGCAGTGAAGTGTATGCGAAGGCAATAGTGAGTTTGGATCGAGAGGAACTGGGGTGCTTGTGGACGCGTCCACTTTGCGGATGGTCATGGTAGAGGATGGAGAGCCACCTCGGCGGGTGGCGGTATTGTCTGAAAAATGCAATGAGGAATACACGATTGGGGCGGATAGAAATTTACATACAAGAGGGCGGGAGGCCGGGAGGCGAATGGAGGCCGAGAGTGAGGTCATTATAAGGGGTCGGGGTAACCGACTTGGGTCTGGACTGAGGTGAGATCGATATGGGACCAATAGTCAACGAAGTAAGGTCGGTGAATTCAACGGACATCTGGGTCGACACCCGGGGTGGAATTTTAAAAAAAAATGGGCCTGATACGAGGGCAATCTGGGGGCAGAAAGGCGTGAATCAGTCGTCAAAAGTCATGGAACAAAGCAAAGTCGTGAACGAGGCGGGAACGACGGCTCCAAGTCGAACATGCTGCCCTCATGAAAAACGTGGCCACCCGCTTTACGACAACCTTCCCAGCAAGTCGCGTCATCCCTAGAATAGCCTAACCAAACCAAAAGATAAAGTACACAGCTTGGTGCACACAGGTCGCTGCAACCTGAGATCCTGTAGGGGTGCGCACCGCGCCCTCGGTTCCTCAGACGAGCAGCAGCGATCGATCATGATGGCGGGGGTGCATGTCTCCTCCGCCTCCTCTGACACCCGATATTGCAATCTACGGACTCTTTTGTCATTCAATTTGTCGCTTCCTAGGTTGCTCGCCACCGCCCACCTCGACGCATTTGCGGATCACTTTGTGCCTCAACCCCTTACCGTCCCTGCAGTGGGCTTGTGGGCTGATGAACTGCCGCGCCAGCCTGTGCAAATGGCCGACGTCTAACCAAGTTAAAGCAGATTACAAGTTATGTGACCGCCAACTTCGTACGCCAGCGGCTATGTGCAGAACGTCGAAAGTAGTTCGGAACCCTATACAAAGCGTAGCGCTATGAATTCGCTACGGCAGATCCTTCGACGGACGTGACGACTCGCTTCGCGATACTCTCAAATAACTTGGCAGATGACGTATCCTGATATTTTCTTAGGATTTCGGATGCCTTGAGGTCGATTGTCTCGTCTGCCTCCCCACCCCTCGACTCTGCAGCGTCGAGCAGCGTCGTCAATTCTGTGTCGACTGGCAGTGCACCAAGAAAGGTTAGCCCTTCTCGTCTTGCCATCTCTTCTCCTCCACCTGTCGAAAAGACGTTATTGATTTCCCCGCAACATGGGCATACATAGCCACTCATATTCTCGATCAGTCCCAAGACAGGGAGTTTGACCGCACGAGTGAACGAAAGACACTTCATCGCATCCAGCAGAGCGACTGCTTGCGGCGTGGTGACAACGACGGCCGATAGCTTTAAACGAACGGGTGCCAGGTGTTCTAGTAGTGATAGATGCTCGTCCGAAGTACCTACAGATAGACACATCAGGCAAGCTCACCGGCTGGTCAGGAAATGGCACGCACCAGGTGGGGTATCTATAACCAGATAGTCCAGCTCTCCCCATCTGACGTCGCTCAGAAACTGACGAATCATCGCATTTTTCTTCGGACCTCTCCAAATGACGGAGTCGCTCTTCCTCTTCAACAAGAACCCCACGCTCATGCACGCCAGCCTCGGGCGAGTGCCCTCTTGGGTATCGGCATATACTGGAACCCATCCTTCGCTACTTTGGTGGACGCCGTGTCCATCAAGCCCAAGCATGCGTGGTATCGAAGGGCCTGTCAAGTCGATGTCGAGAATGCCAACGCGGGGACGGGACGAGAGTGCATGGAGACTGAGAGCAAGCTGAGTAGAGACGGACGACTTTCCCACACCTCCTTTTCCTGAGCAGACGATGATGATGTGTTTAACAGTCTCGAGTCGCCCTGAGACTGGCGTTTCTTGTGACATCGCCGCCGTGTACGTCGAGCGAGAGTTCGTCGACTTGATCAGTCATCGTACCCCAAAATAGGTAATCAACTCCTAAGTGACAGGGAATACACGATCACCCGTTCGGTGATTCAGGTTGGCGGGCACATCCGTCCTTTCCTACATTATCGAAGATAGTACATTCCCAACTGCAGAGGCTTGGCAGACATGCATATTGACGAGGATACGCCGCACAAAGGGCATGTCATAATTTTTTGTTGCAAAAGGTAGAGCACGCATTTCTCTCATGCGAGTCATTGGTAGTGTTTGTATTGACTGATTCGATTCTGTGATTCAAAATCATTGATTCCTTCGCTGAGCTTCATCGGCTCATAGGACGCTAATTCATACCTGGGACGCACACAAGGGCGAGGGCGCATACATATCCGAGGGCCGCGAGAATAGCGTCTTTCGATCGTGACCTCATTCGGTCGTCTCCGACGACACCACCGTCCACCGCCGAAACAGCTCGACCTGCACAGAACCGACCTACCTCTTCTGAATCTTATCTTCCGTCTGCGCTTTTACCCTTTCACATGATGAAAAGCGGTTTATCATCGATCCCGATGATACTGCAGTGCGTGCAAGTATGTCAAATAGGTGTGGAGTTGATTTCAGATAATTACGCGACCGAGGGTCTCAGGAATGGGGTCGAGTTAATCTCCGAGATCAAAGAAGCACTCCAAATAATGCGATTCCAGGAGACAGGGAGAATGATGACCGGGGTATGACCGGGGTACCCAGTGACTGGGAGTGGTCCGTGGAGCTGGATGGATGCAATTCCAGGAACATGGTTAGGAAGGCCCCAGAGAAGACATCAGTGTCGACCCGCTTGGTTCGCTACATGGTTGTCATCCTCCAAACTCCCGTGAGCTGCGGCGGGACGACAACGTCGCTAATGAAGGCATGAAAATCCGGTGGCTGGGAAGGCGAGGTTAATCAATTCCGTATCGACGGTAGCGGGTCAGGAAACACCATGTACCCGCTCATATCTCCGATCAGACCCGGAAGACTGGGAGTCGGACGGTACGAGTGAACGAGGGATATTCCAAAACAATGGCTTGCGGCGTAACGACAGTGACGGCCGATTCCGAGCGATGGAGGTGTCAGTCTCTGCACCTCGGATGAGGTGGCATATCTATCAGAACGACTGTGAACGCGTCGCGCGCTCCGAGTGGCCCAGTCAAGTACAAGTCACGCATTGGGTGGACGTGGTTCAGGACCCGAGGAATCTGAGCCGTCATGTCCCTCATCGCAGTGGAATCGCGCTTCCCCTTCAGTAGTCGTGTAGACGACAGGCCCTAGGGCTGGATCCGGGGCAGGCTCGCTTCACGCCAAGTACGGAGACAATCCCGTCTTTGCTCTGACAACGGGAACGCACTGGCAGCGGCCGCGAGAAGAGGCTATAGCAGCGGACAATTTTCCCACAGGCCTACGAATGATTAGACGCTTCCTGTGACATCGGCCTTGGAGGAAGCTACCGTAAAAACGGATAGCTCCTCCTTCTTTACCGCCGCAGTGCGTTCTCCATTCGGCTTAGGACGTTCGCTTCCGTCGTCTTGCGATCTGGGCATTGCTTCGATGCTCAGAGGCCTCGAGTCCGATCACTTCCACGTCAGGTCCGCGATCAATCAATCACGAATGTCAACACAAGGGTCTGGTTCCATGACGTGTTCCCCGCATCCGTCGGAGAGTTATTTGCCCTTTCCGGTTTGTGGGCACCATGTGTTTGACCCTTTTTCAACCGCCAGACCACGAGGTGTCAAACGCGTCGAGATCCAAGTTCTAGCGCTCGCTTATACTATGAGGTTCTTTGCATTTACTCTCAAAAACTCCATTACCATCATACTGAGATAACGGTGACATAAGACCTCTTAATAGTATATTCTCTCCGTCCACGCATCTCCCACCCTCGACACAAATCCTCTCCACCCGCGTCGGCGCGGAGCCCTCTTCCGTCTAACGAGCCTTCATGGGACGAATCCCACAAAGGGCAGACGAAAGGACAACAAAAGCGAGAGATACGAGCAAGGCATGGATATGGTGGATAGGGAAGGAAAAGAAATGAACGCATTCGGTGATAAAAGGGGAGGATGGAACATGTACCAATCGTGTCGTGAGTGCAGGAGTGAATAATCCGACAGGAAGAAAAGATCAATCTGTATCAATCGATAATGGGCGCTAGTGGTGGTGATATGGCTGCAATGTGTGACAAGGGATAAGGCGGCCGGCCAAAAATTTGAGATTGGAACGGCGTGAAAGGAAAAAAGCGTCCGTGCAATACATATTCTGAGGCAACAACTTCGTCGATGTCGGTGGGAGTACTGGTTATCCTGCAAAGCAAAGCGGTTTAGAACGGCGGAATAACCCGGGGCAAATGGCTTGTGGCTCGAGTTGCGAGTGTGTGCAGGCGTGACGAGGAGCCATTGTTCGACACGGTGCGCCAAGACCATTTTCCTTCCGCTCCTTTCTTCGTCCCACTGGAGCATTCCGCGACCGACCATCTTTGAAATGATATCCAACAGCGACCGAGGACCCTCTGCAACTTCCCTCCGCCCCCAAACTCGGTCACACTCGGGGCGCGCCCCGCTGAATGAAAGAAACATGGGAATGTCACGAGTTTACCAGATATCGCCTTCCCTGCCACGGGTTGTACCACGTTGCTGGCCTACAGCGCCAGGAGCATTGGCCTGCTGCTGGCGGGTGTGTGAGCGGAGCCTACATCAACAAGTCTCAGTTCACGAAAGACGAGATAAAGGAAATATTGTGAGGCACCTACATCCTATCACTCGCACGATGTTCTTCTTCTTCCTGGAGAACCTTGCGCCTGCCGGCAGTAGCCTTCTGACTAGCACCAGTGTTGCCATCGTCGGGAGCACCTCGCTGGACACTCCAGTCGAAGACGTAATCATATTGGAAGCCCTCTCGAACGAAGAGGTCACGGAAGAGTTTGCGAAGGTAGGAGTAATCGGGCTTGTCATCGAAGCGAAGGGCACGTGTGTAATTGAGGAAAATACCAAACTCGTTGGGGAAACCACGACACAGGAGGTCAGTAGGTGTAGTCATCTTCTTCTCCATGATGCGGTCGTACTTCTGCTTCTTTGTGGCAGCCTTGAGTCCCTGCCAGGGGAGAGCACCACGGAGGAAGTACATGAGTACGTAAGCGAGCGACTCCAAGTCGTCACGACGGGCTTGTTCGACGCCCAAGTGTGTGTTGATTGATGTGTATCGGGCGGTACCCGTGAGATTCTTATTCTCTCTGTAGGGGATGTGGAGGTGGGTCTTGGGGTCACGAAACTTTTTGGCCAGGCCAAAATCGATGACGTTGACTTGGTTACCTCGTTTGCCGATGCCCATCAAGAAGTTGTCGGGTTTGATGTCACGATGGATAAAGTTACGCGAGTGAATATACTCGATGCGAGATATCTGGAGGGAAACCATGAATGACGGGATGGTTAGTATGCAGAGGGGCGGGGACTTGCCAATTGGTCAGCGAGGAGTAGAACGGTCTTGAGACTGAACTTGCGGTTGCAAAAGTTGAAGAGATCTTCGAGAGAAGGGCCGAGAAGATCGAGAACCATTGCATTGTAGTCACATTCGGTCCCAAACCACCTAACGAAAGGCACACCGACCCCGCCTGCGAGGGTCTTGTAAACCTTGGACTCGTACTCGAGCTGAGGGTGCTTGGCCTTGACAGACTCGAGTTTGATGGCGACCTCTTCGCCGGAGATGATGTTAATACCGAGATAGATGTCACCTGTGCACTGGTCAAGGAGACAGAGGCGGACAAAAGGCGGTTGCATACCAAAAGAACCCGAGCCGATCTTTTTGCCGAGTCGGTACTTGCCACCGACCCGGAGGTCGAGTCTGTGGGCGGGGGTTTCTGCCATAGATGAATGTGTTGTGATTGCTAGAAGGAAAGAATGAATGAGAATTGTGGCAGAGGAGTGGAGGAGAACAGAGAGAGGGGAGGAAGTGGTAGGTAGCTAAATAGGACGCAGCTGGCTCTCACTGCGGCCGTGGAGGCTGGAATGGTTCAGAACAAAGAAAAGGGTGCTGTGAATGATCTTGGTGGCAGCCGCCGTGTGTTTGCTCGAGCGCAAAGAGTCGAGGCAAATGTAGTGGCTTCGAGGCTCTCCATGCCGACACATGAGCAGAGGACGGAGGGAAGACTCACCGAGGAGAGAAAGCGTGGACGAGGAGCGGGCAGGAGAAAGAGAGAAGGACGAACAACAGCAGTCGACCGTGGGAACAAAGGGCACTGCCGGAAGGGGCGGAGTTTGAATTGGCCGATAATCGCCCCACTGCTCAATCGCATTCCGGTGTGACGGCATCGGTCTCCTCGATATCACCAAGGCAGCGGACTTTGTTCGTCCTCTCTCTCTCTCTCCTTTCGCAACATGGCCTACCCCAGGCACCACGATCCTTACCGTCCCCAGCAGTATGACACTGACTGGGAAGCAAAGTCTGCACACTCTTTCCAAAGCAGCCATCATGGCTCCCAAGTCCACCTCAACCCCGAGTACCGTCCAAACGTTCCCTACCAGCCCTCTCCTCCCGTCAACTACGCCGCATACCAGCCCAACTACCCTCCCATGCAGTCCCCTCCCATGGTCAGGGAGATGAGCACCGGCTACTCTGTTGCACGAGAACAACTCATGAAACGCCGCTCTGTCCGCCACGTTGAGCTCCAGCATGGCAATCTGGTCCTTGACGTACACGTCCCTAGTCACATCGTCCCCAAGGGCATGTCTGATGTCGAGGAAATGACAAAGATGAGGTACACCGCTGCCACCTGCGACCCAGACGAGTTCATGCGCAAAAAGTATTCTCTCCGTCCCTATCTATATGGCCGCCATACCGAGCTCTTCATCGTCATGACCATGTACAACGAAGACGAGGTCCTCTTTGTCAAGACTATGAACGCGTATGCTATCCTTCTTGTTCAATGACCCTGTCTCTCATCCTCTCGCAGAGTTATCAAGAACATCGCCCACCTCTGTGGCAGGTCCCGCTCCCGAACTTGGGGCCCAGAAGGCTGGAAGAAAGTAGTCGTATGTATTGTCTCCGACGGGCGCAGCAAGATTAACAAGCGCACCCTCCAAGTCCTCACTCTGGTATACCTCTTCCGTCCCTCCGTCCGCCGCTGACAGTCCGGATAGATGGGTTGTTACCAAGAAGGCATCGCCAAGGACTCTGTAGCAGGCAAAGATGTCACCGCCCACATCTTCGAGTAAGTGAACCCGTCCGCACTCTCATACAGAGAACCCATCCGCTCCCAGATACACCACCAACGTCGTCGTCTCAGAGTCTGGTGAAGTCTCGTCCGGCGCATGCCCAGTCCAGGTTTTGTTCTGCTTGAAGGAACAGAACAAGAAGAAGTTGAACAGTCATCGGTGGTTCTTCAACGCTTTTAGTCCCCTGATCAACCCCAATGGTGCGCGAAAATCATGTTTATTAGATTGACCTGATGAAAACGACTCCCCAGTTTGTGTGCTCTTGGATGTCGGAACAAAGCCAACTGGCACTTCAATCTACGACCTCTGGAAATGTGAGTCCCGCTTATCACTCCATTTCTTGCTGACCATCGTGCAGGTTTTGATTCCCATTCAAATGTTGGAGGAGCGTGCGGAGAGTAAGTCCTTCCAGCGGACATTAGACACGTCATGGACCGAATTCTACTTCCAGGATATGCGTCGATACTGGTAGAGGTTGCTCGTTGTTGCTCACCAGTCCTTTGGCTGCTTCACAGAACTTTGAAGTCGGTGTTCTCTTTCTGCATTACTTCTTCTTCATCTGACAGATGCCGTCCAGTACAAGATGTCCAACATACTCGACAAGCCGCTCGAGGTATGGCAACAGTTTGCTGTACTTGTTCAGCTAACCGTAAAATTTGACAGAGTGTCTTTGGATACATCAGCGTACTGCCTGGTGCCTTCAGTGCATATCGATACAAGGCTCTGCTAAACGGGCCTGATGGAAAGGGTCCTCTAGCATCATACTTCAAGGGTGAGGCGATGCACGGTGCAATCAGTAACGCTGGACTGTTCGGTCTGTCTACGCATATGTTTGCCTTTGATTGGTTATTAACACACCCATCAGAACGCAACATGTATCTTGCAGAAGACCGCATCTTGTGCTTTGAGATTGTGACAAAGAAACGTGAAGGATGGGTGTGAGTTCGGTTAACCGACAAATTGCCTGTAGACTTAGGACTTGCAGCTTGAAATACGTGAAAAGTGCCAAGGCGTCCACTGATGTGCCCACAACGGTCGGTTAGAAGTGTCATAACCCCGCGTTTTCACTGACTGTTTGTTAGGTCCCCGAGTTCATTTCACAACGCCGTAGATGGCTGAACGGATCCCTCTTTGCGTCCATCCACTCCACGGTGTTCTTCTACAAGATTTGGACATCCGGACAGAATCCGATCCGAATGCTTGTTCTGCAGGTATTTGAGCTCCTTTTAACCTGATTCCCATATGAATTAAGCGATTAACTCCGTGTCGATCAGATTGAATTCATCTACAACGCTATTCAGCTACTTTTCACTTGGACATCTCTTGCAAACTTTTATCTCGCCTTTTACTTTGTGAGTTCTAGACTCTAGCGTATTCCACTAGACATTAATTGGCGAGTAGTTGGTCTCATCTGCAACGTCACCCGGTCAGGGTAACGCTTTCAACTTCCTTAGTAGTGGAATGAGCCAAGTGATCTTTGAGGTATTCTTGAAGGTGAATTCCCTGTGTCCGTTAGCGGTGTGATAAGAGACTCTGACCACTCTCCAAGTTATACATCGCTCTACTCTTCGTCACAACAGTATGTTCACTCGGGAATCGGCCTCAGGTGGGTTTACCGCGAATTCGTGGTCGTCTCGGCTAAGAACAATCGGTACAGGGATCAAAATGGATTTATGCTACCGCTATGGTTCTATTTGGCTTGTGCAATATCATCACCTTGTGGTGTGCTGGCTACACGGTTTACCTCGCCGTTCCTCGCAGCGTGTCTGAGTGGAAAAGCGTCCCCCAGTATGTAGACGCACCATCTTCCACTCGATATTCCTTGCTGAAGAATCAAAAGCCTGATAGCTACCAATTCGACATTCCGCGACATTGTGATTTCACTGGTGGCGACCTATGGCCTTTACTTCGTCTCCTCGTTCATGCATTTCGAACCCTGGCATATGTTCACCTCATTCATCCAATATATGTTCCTTCTGCCGAGTTGTAAGTTTATTCCATATTTAGTAAGACAGAATACTGATTCAATGATAGATGTGAACATTTTGAGTGAGTGGTTTCGGAAGTAGTCGCCAGTGGATTGACACATCTTTCAGTGATGTATGCCATGTGTAACTTGCACGACGTCACATGGTACGGTTATACTTTTCCTGATTTGAAGTGGAGGCTTAAATTGTGCAGGGGTACCAAGGGCGACAACACAGCTCCAAAAGATCTGGGCGGTGCGAAGAAGATCAAAGGCGACGGTGGCAAAGATGTGATGGAAGTTGAACTCCCTACTGCACGTGAAGACGTTGACCAGCTGTGGGCCGCATCTCGTGCTGCACTCAAAGTCAAGCCACCGGAGTCCAAGCAACATCGTGATGCAGCAACCAAACAGGCTGATCATGATCGAAGCAGCCGCACGAATGTCGTTCTCACATGGGTCGCCACCAACATGCAAGTGCCGCCTTTTTCACGTTGCCTTCGCTCTAAAGATTGCGTAATTAGGGTCATGATCCTTATCTTCACGTCCTCCGCCTTTTTGAATTGGGTTAATAAGCACATTGAAGAAACTCAGTCGTCCAGTTTCAATCCATACCTCACTTTCCTCTTCTTCGCACTGTGAGTACTATTTCGACTTTTCAGCCCCGATGGTAACACTGCCCCCTTGCGCAGGGCTGGACTATCTGCGGTTCGTTTCGTTGGCTCGTTGCTCTATCTGATCTTCAGATTCTTCGGCCACTGATTCGGAAGAGTCGCACCCTAGACTCTACTTTTCCATTGCCGTTCGCTCACAGAAGTATTCCGTATGTAGTGGGAGCGTCCGCTAATAGTGCATACCTTGTACCTTTACCCCTTTTACTTTTCTTGGTTCGATGTGACATCACCCTCTTTTTGTAGTTCTGAGAGTTGGCATTTCAGACCACTACTTACTACGTGTCCTGGTATATGAAATCGGATGGAACGGCAACTTGACGTTGTCGAAACTTGACCTCAAACGCGTGTTTCAATCTCTGTTCCATTCCCTCCCGGTCTAATCGGACTCGACTGACACAAGCTTCATGAAGAGTAGTTATTCCGTGTTGCGCCCCGTTACGCCTCGTAAACTATCGTTCCCTAAAGCTGCGTAGGGCAACGTCACTGGTCAAAATGCTGTTCCGTAGCCTCACGCACGGTTCCACGATAGAATGCCCGACATGCTGTACATCGCCAGCGATTGTCCCGGCAAGCCCAGAAAAATTCGGACACGTCATTGTTCTCAATAATGCCGGATTCGAAGAACGAGCGCACGATCAGATCAATCGAATGGCCATGTCTTACGTCCCACGACCAAACCGGGTTCATATACAGCGTGGGATGTCGTACAAGCTCAGCGAAGTATGAACGTACGCGTTAGCTAGATCCATCTGACCACGTCAGAGGTGCCCAGCCAGAACGGTCTGAGAGCCGCGGGGAGATCGAGTCCTGACGGTTTTCCTTTTTCGTCGAACCGTACCCCGTTCTCCAGCAAGGCGATGATCAAGCGCGGGATGGCCGCAGCAGTGCCATTGAGAGTGTGTGCAAACGGGATGGGTGCGTGCACCTGACCCGACGGTGCGGCACGCCGCCGGTATCGAATGTGGAGCCGTCGCGCTTGGTAGTCGGTGCAGTTTGAAGCGGAAGAGATCTCCCCCCAGACGCCCCTCCCGGGCATCCACGCTTCCACGTCGTACTTTCTGTACGCGCTCGCGCCGAGTTCTTCCGTGGGCATGTCCAACACGCTGAGCGGAATCGAGAGTGAGAACCTGAACGCGAATTGAGATCGGGGGTCTCACCGGAAAGGAAAGTGAAGTCCTTTGAAAATCTCTATCTGAATGTTCCGGATGTCTTCTAGGTGTTGCGCGCTCGCGTCCGCTTCGCACGCGACGAAAAGCTCGACTTTGGTAAACTGGTGAACGCGGTATAGGCCGCGGGTGTCGGCACCACGTGAACCGGCCTCGGCTCTGAACGAACGCCCAAGCCCGACTACCTTTGCAGGCAGCGCGTGCTCGGCGAAAATTCTGTTTGCAAACATGCCGGCGAGGGGGATTTCGGCGGTGCCGGAGAGAACAAGCTCGGGTGACGAGTCTGCGATCTGATACGTCTGAGATGCGGCATGGTCGGAATGGGAGTCCCTAGGCTGGAATCCACAGCGAAGAGCGACGTCTCCGCGGACGACGTCGGGAGTCATCACGAACTGAAAGCCGTGTTTGAGGGCGATGGATATCGCATAGTTGGTGAGCGCGTTCTCGAGCAAGGCAGCTTCTTTGAGCAGGTAGTACCATGACGACCCCGTCACGACCGCGGCCGCCTCGAAATCGAATAATCCTAGTGCGCGTCCGACGGAAACGTGGTCGCGTTCCGGGTCGGCTGGCGTAACGGGGGGACCATGAGTAGAGAGAACGACGGCGGCATCCTCGGGGCCGATGGGCACGTCCGGATGCGTGTCATTGGGCAAGTGCAACGCGAGCCCCAAGAGGTTCTCTTCCACGACCGCCAATTTCTCCTCGATCGAACCGATTTCGGCTTTCAGCGCCTTGGCCTCGCTGAGGACGGCCTGCTTTTCTGTCGGGTCTTTGATCGTGCGGATGCGATCGCCGAGGAGGGACTGTGCGTGCCGCTTGAAGTCGAGTTGGCCGGAGAGCTCCTTTTGTTCTGCATAGGAGTGTGCGATGGACTGCAACGCACCGACGTGCAGGGGGAACTTGCGGTTGAAGGCGTTGTGGGACTTGTATACGACGGACTCGGAGATGTCGCGGTAGTCGAGCCGGGGCTTTGGGAGCTCTGAACTGGCGTTATTTGAGGAAAACCTCTTTGCTTTTGAGAGTCAGCGTCGGGAAGGCGGGAAGAGGAGACCCAAACCTGAGGCGAGGATGCGACGCTGGCAGACGCGGCCAAGCATTTAGGGGGAAAAACGCGGAGCGTCACGGCGGTCACACACATTCGGGTCACGCGTCGCGCCTTGCAATGGCCTCGACGTCGGCAAAGGGCAAGGCAAACGGCACGAGCACCTCTGCCTACGAGCTGCCATGGTCAGTGACATTATCCTTCTCAGTCCAAACCGTTGATGTTCTTGTCCAGGGTCGAAAAGTACCGACCACAAACCTTGGACGACGTCGTCGGCAACTCAGAGACGATCGAGCGACTGAAAGTGATCGCGAGAGATGGAAACTGCCCCCACATCATTATTTCGGTGAATATTACCCCTTGCATGAAGTGTGCGTCTAACGCCACGTCGGCAGGGTCTCCCTGGTATTGGCAAGACGACGAGCATTCATTGCCTCGCACACCAGCTGCTCGGCGACGCGTACAAAGAAGGCGTGTTGGAGTTGAATGCTTCGGACGAAAGGTTTGTGCATTGATTATTTGCTGTAGACACAACTTCACACACTTGGCAGAGGTATCGATGTTGTGCGCAACAAAATAAAAACATTTGCGCAGAAGAAAGTGACCCTCCCGCCGGGAAGACACAAGATCATAATTCTTGACGAGGCTGATAGGTCAGTGTAATGACTACATTAGAGTGCGCCACTAACCCAATTGTAGCATGACAGCTGGTGCTCAACAGGCCCTTCGCAGAACCATGGAGATATATTCCAACACGACGCGTTTTTGTTTGGCTTGCAACATGTCCAGCAAAATCATAGAGCCTATACAAAGTCGCTGCGCCATCCTGCGTTACGCCAAGCTAAGGGATACCGAGATCCTGAAGCGCTTGCTTGAGATATGTGAGATGGAAAAGGTAATGCACGCCTCCTGTATTCCACAGCGAGCCCGCACTTATTAACAGACAAACAGGTCGAATACAATGATGACGGTTTGACCGCACTCATCTTCACCAGTGAGGGCGATATGCGACAAGCCATCAACAACCTACAATCCACGCATTCCGGCTTTGGATTCGTGTCGGGTGAGAACGTTTTCAAAGTTTGCGATCAACCCCATCCAGTGATAGTACAAAGCATCATCCGCGCATGCATCAAAAGTGACATTGATGGTGCAATGGAAAAATTGAACGAGCTCTGGGAGCAAGGGTACAGCGCAGTGGACATTGTTGTTACAATCTTTAGAGTGGTAAAAACTTTTGACGAGTACGTCCAACAAACGACTATTGGGATTATAGCTGATACCTTTTGTCAGACTACCTGAGTATACCAAACTGGAGTACATCAAAGTGCGAAATAACTGTCCCAGTTGCTCATAACACTCATTTGGCTCCAGGAAATCGGATTTACACACATGCGGATATTGGAGGGTGTTGGGACGGTCATTCAACTGGGTGGTCTTTTGGCTCGGTTGTGTAAGCTTGTATGTCTTGTCTCCTCTCAGAGTACGGAAATTTCCTGATATAGCGAACAGAACATGAAGCCCGAACTTTTCCGGCTATGAACTCCAACAATTGTAGCACGTCTTACATAGACAGGCTACGCACGTCGAGTTCAAGTTGGTGATGTGTAGACAGTGCTCATCCCAGTCGGAAGACGATGTCTCTGATCTGTGGTTATTCAAACATGTGAACATACTGCAAACCAGCTTACGAACTACCTTGCCTGCCCCAAATTCTTACTGCTTGGATGCATTGATGATGTGTTAGGAACGTTCCCATGTTCCTTCATCGTAGAGTATGATGGTAATAACTATTGATGACATAACCTTAGCGCTACTAGTAACCAGTCTGGGCGCGTAGTAGGGTTCCATGTAAATATAGTTAGGATCATGGTGAGGCCCAACGAACTATGTTCGATCATCGAACAGATACATAGCCCCGCATCCGAAGATGCAGAAGGACTGTTGGAAGAAATTGGTCTGAAGTCCATCCCATCCCGTGAACAAGTCCACCAGGAAATCGACGCAAAGCTCTTGTCACCTCCTGACACTCTGCCGGACCACTGGCTGTCCACGTATCAGATGTATGGATCCCTTATACTATTGTTTTGTAAATTCATCCTCGATGCAGACATTGGAAACATGAGCCTTACATACCCTCCTTGCTTTCGTTTGAGCCTGCACCACCGCCTACGAGTTTGAACTTTGTTCGGGCAGGTCTAGATGGCCATATCACGGGTTATGTTGAGGTGCGTGCTCTGACCACTCGAATCTCGTCAGCGCCTGACGAACCTAGACCCCAAATCCTCGCGTTGCAACAGCATTGACGTCGACTTCAATGGACCGTGCCCCAGGAGCGGTCGGTGCCTTTGTGAGGGGAAAGTCGGGTTACGTACCCTTTCAGCCGGGGGGACTCGAAGATGCATTAATCTCCTCTACTCAAACTGGGGTATCGGAAATGGCGAAAGGTCTGAGAACCATTCCACCAGGCTTCTCGAGAGGTCTTCGACTTCCAGGTGACGAGCCTGAGGACGAGGATCTCATCACTCTTGAGGAACGCCTTCCGTCCACACACGGGGAATCGGTACCTGTCTTGGTGACAAACTTCTGTGTGGTACTTATCTGACCATGGGAACTATCAGGACCAGGAGAGTCACCCGGAGGAACAGGAAACTGAGATCGAGCTACGTAATGGCAGCTCCATGAACGGGGTGGACGAGCTTCTACCGACTACCGTGAGGCATTGTCACGAACCATCTACATTTTTTCTTACGTTTGGACACAGAGATCGCATCTACGACCAACGAAGACACGCCGCACGCAGCGCCCCAAGATTGTCAAGCGTGATTGGGCCCATGTAGTGGATATTAACAAACCAATGACCAACTTTCATGAACTCGTTCCGCAGATGGCGCACAAGGTTAGTTTCCGAGGACTTGTGGTGTTCACGCCGGTGACGGACGGCGTCTTTTAAGTATCCATTCGAGCTGGACACTTTCCAGAAGGAAGCGGTGTATCACTTGGAGCTCGGCGATTCTGTCTTCGTCGCTGCGCATACATCCGCTGGAAAAACGGTGGTTGCGGAGTATGCGATCGCACTTGCAGAGAAGCACATGACTAGGTATGCTCGAACAGCGCGTTCTACATTTCCGCCCACGAGCCAAGGAATGCAGGGCCATCTACACGTCACCTATAAAAGCACTTTCCAATCAGAAGTTCCGCGACTTCAAGCAAACATTCTCCTCTTCTTCGGTTGGAATCTTGACGGGAGATGTACAAATCAATCCAGAAGCGAGTTGTTTGGTTATGACCACGGAGATTCTACGCAGCATGCTTTATAAGGGTGCAGATCTCATCCGCGACGTGGAGTTCGTGATATTCGATGAAGTGCATTATGTCAATGACGCAGAGGTGATGCATCTTATCCGCGTTGCGGTGGTTTATTGATCGATGTGAATTTCTCAGCGTGGTGTTGTATGGGAAGAAGTCATCATCATGTTACCCGATCACATTAGCATCATTCTCCTGTCCGCGACAGTCCCGAACACTAAGGAATTCGCTGATTGGGTCGGGTATGTGTCCATGTGTTTTTCTGCTATGAATGGACCTCACGGACCGTAGGCGCACTAAGAAGAAGGACATCTATGTTATTTCAACAGCACAGCGCCCGGTTCCTCTGGAACATTACCTGTATGCCGGCAGGGACATGTTCAAGATCGTGAATGCACAACGAAGATGGATCCCCGATGGGTAAGCATCACCTCACGGCCTACACATATGTGTCTCACGATAGTTCTCAGATACAAAGACGCTAGTGAAGCACTGAAGAGGAAACAGGATAAGGAACGGGAAGCAGCCGGTTTGCCTCCAGTGCAGAGGGTTGGTGCACGCGGCGCAGCACCACGAGGCCAACGAGGTGCAGGCCCTGCACGCGGTGGTGTGCGAGGCGTCACTCTTAACGGGTCTGCGCCGCGCGGCCGAGGTGGCGGACCAGGTCGTACGATTCACACTGGTGTTGACAAGAACCTCTACGTCCATCTCCTTGGTCACCTGCAAAAGAAGGGTCTGCTACCAGTCGTCGTCTTCACACTATCAAAAAAGAGATGCGAGGAAAACGCATCTACGTTGACGAATGCCGATCTTTGTAGCTCCATTGAAAAGAGCGAGGTCCACGTTGCGATGGAAAAGGCGCTCTCCCGTCTCAAGGGTCAGTTATGCGCAGGTGTCCATTTCCTCCACATTACATTAAGCCCCCTTTCAGGATCTGACAAGAAGCTGCCACAAATCAGCAAGATGCGCGACCTCCTGTCTCGTGGTATCGGCGTGCACCATGGAGGGCTGTTGCCAATCGTCAAAGAGGTATGCACTAATCCCAGGGTCGCGACTCCTAACCGATTTGTGGCAGGTAGTCGAAATATTGTTTGCTCGGGGGTTAGTGAAAATCCTGTTTGCAACTGAAACGTTCGCCATGGTAAGGAAGAACTGCGGTCCCTCTGAGGTGTCTGATAAGACAGATGACCGCAGGGTGTCAACATGCCTGCTAGATGTGTAGTGTTCTCGAGCACCCGAAAACATGACGGTCGCTCTTTCAGGGATATTTTACCTGGAGAATACACGCAGATGGCTGGTCGTGCAGGACGTCGTGGTCTGGATACCACTGGTACTGTTGTAATTGTTACGGGGGATGAGCTGGCTGAGGTACGTGTTCTTCTACACCTGATCGCTCGTTCGTCTTTGTGCCGATTATTTACCGCTGTAGCAAACAACATTGACCACCATGATTCTTGGAACCCCTGCAAAGCTTAACTCACAATTCCGCCTTACTTACAACATGATTCTCAATCTTTTACGGGTTGAGGCTCTCCGAGTAGAGGAGATGATCAAACGTAGTTTCTCGGAGAACGCTTCACAACGACTACTTCCGGACCAGCAGAAGGCAGTCATCGATGTGAGTACTTTACCAAGATTTTTGACGCGAATACTGAAGTTCTCGCAGCACGAGAAAAGTTTACTGTCGATGCCAAAACTCCAGTGTGACATATGTTTGAGCGACATCGAGCACTATTACGATGCCCAGAGCACGGTAATTAACCATAATAAACGCCTCTTCTCGATGGCCGCTGGTGGTGCTTCGAATCAGAATGTCCTTGCCACCGGTCGAATAGTCATATTAAGGAACTCGGTGAGCATGTCTTTGTCCGGAAATAGGCAGCTAGGTGAACACAGTTTTCCTAGCATTTTTACCCCTTTCACGCAGCGGTGTTGCTAAGACCCGATCTCCGGGAACCAGGGAGTGAACGGAAATACTTCATACTGGCTCTCGTGGATCATGCAGTGAAGAGCGGCAAGCAGGGTATACCGTAAATTTTGTGGTTGATGCAGGTCACTGATACCTTGACATAGTCGTCGGCGAAGCTGTTGTCTCCCCAAGGTGGCCCCCTGCCCCGTCTGTACTGAAACCTGAGCATGCTACATATGAGGTTGCTAGCGTTAGCTTGAGCAGTATCTCTTTCATCACAAATAAGACTATCAAGGTGAGGTCATACCCGTCATCAAGTCATCGAGTTATATTTACAGCATCGAGCACAGATAGATGCTTCCGCCATCGTGGATAATCACAGAAAGTCTGCTATCCTTGAGGCGCTGTCGGCCCTGGAAATTGTAGTCACCGACTGGGCGACGACCGGCACGCTACTGGAGATAGACTGGAGTCGCATGCGCACCTTGGAATTCCAGGAAGCCCTTCGCGCCAGGAATGAAATCCGCAGCATCCTTCAGACCTTTGAGTGCACCCTTTGCGAGGACTTTGACTACCATGTGAGTCCAGACAATTAAGACCGTCCCCAATCAGAATGTTGATGAACCTGACAGTACACCCAACTCCATGAACATAGGCTATTAAGATCAAAGATCGCGACATTGAAGGATGCAATTTCTGAACAGAACTTGGAGCTCATCCCAGAGTACGAACAGAGGATTCAAGTTCTCAAGGAACTCCGCTTTATCGACGAAAACCAGACAGTGCAGCTCAAAGGGCGAGTGGCTTGCGAGGTGATTTTTCTTTGCTTCAACATGACGTACGATGCCGACCTCTTGTGGTAGATCAATTCAGTCAACGAGCTCGTTCTCACTGAGCTTATCCTCGAGAACACGCTCGCAAACTATGAGCCTGAGGAAGTGGTCGCACTTCTCTCATGCTTTGTTTTCCAAGAGAAGACAGAGGTCGAGCCTGTGATACCCGCTAGGTTACAAGAAGGTTTGGGGGCAATCGCAGTAATCACTGATCGGGTGGGACGAATCCAAGACCGACATAAAGTTGCTGCAGAAGAGTTCAGGTCCACTCTCAAGACAGGACTAGTCGAGGTGGTATATGAGTGGGCGCAGGGAACGGTGAGTCAATGTTTTACGCATCCTATGTCGTGCTTACCCGCCATCCGTTAAGCCATTCGACCAGATAACCCTATTGACAGATGTGGCGGAAGGTACCATTGTCAGGGTCATCACTCGCTTGGATGAGACATGTCGAGAGGTCCGGGATGCTGCGAGAGTGATCGGGGATACCGAATTGTTCAAAAAAATGGAGGAGGCACAGAATAGAATCAAGCGAGACAGTGCGTTTTCTCTCACACTTGGTCAGGTCCCCACTGACCATCATTTGCGCAAGTCGTATTCGCCGCGAGCTTGTATTTCTAGCATTTCTTTAGTTGGTACCCAAAGGAGTGTGACTAAAAGTGCCCCCATCAAATCACATATCTGAGTTTGAGCAGTATTCCAATGGTTGGTAGGCGTCCGCTGGCGATTTAAACGACGGTTGAAAAAGAGCACCCATCACTGTTTCGTTATCCCGTGCCAACCGCGCAGGCCCGTCATGGACTGGCGAACTAGTGAGACCGCCGTACACACTGCTTTTGGTGACATTACCGTGACGGCAGGATCACTGTCTGTGTCAAGTACAGAAGGCCGCACCGATGACAACACCAATGGCTCTGGCTTGCATCAACGTCGCAGAGTCAATCCTGAAAGCCTAGCACTTCGTCTCGGTCCCGACCTGGTCCGAGACTTGGATGCTCTCATCACTCCCGGAAACACGGAGATGCCATCGTTCGCGATTCGGAAGGAGCTTCAAGAACGGTACAACATTGACAGGAGACATATTTACGACTACTTTCACAGCAGGGGTTTGCGCGTGGTGAAGGAAGACAAGCACGGCAATCTGGCTGGAACGAGGGACCTTCCCGGTAGCCTCCAGGTAAATTATCGTTTTATACGCGAGATCGCTCACATCTTACTACGTGGCCTCACTAGGCTAACGTTCGTCCTCTGCGACAAGCGGCGCCGATCAAAACTGCACGTTCGCACCCCTCGCACCCTTTAGCGGCAGAAGGAAAGTTCGTGAAACCCCGAGGAATCACGAAGGCGAAACCTGGCCGTCCTAAAAAGAATCCTTCGATGAATCCCAAGGTCGTTCCTGAGGTCTCCGAAACTAATGAATCGAACGAATCTACAGACACTGCCCCTGTCTCCGAACATTCTCCTTGCGGATCTGTTCCAACACTGACGTATGTTGCTGTGAACCCTCTTCTGCCACACGTTCCACAGGTACTTTCTGTGGTGGAAGATGAAAATTCAAGTTGCACCTTCAACTCGGCCGTCAATCTACTGGATGAGTCATTCTCTGTGAGACGTGCTATCGGGGACATCGCCTATGCATACCGGCATAAATTAGTGTTCGAAAGAATGCAAGAACTCACCGAACATCCTGCCAAAACAGCTCTCCCGGATGACCGGTTACTATCCTGGAACGAAACTTCGCCGTGTTCTGCGAGTGGCAAAGGGCTGCTTCTTCCTCACGCAAAAGCTCTCACCCGGGATGAACGCGATCTGATCTACGAAACTCTGTCTTCCAGTCTTGGACCCGCGCACGGTATCCAGGAATGCCAAGGCACTTATAGAAAGCACATGGAAGCGCGCGCGAAACTCTATTTCGAGGGACTTTTATCGCCTTACCAAACTCCCCTGCAACCCGTCAGGACGAGCACGCTGTTAGATCGGAAGGTTCCTTTAGGAACGAACGAGTTTAGGCATTGGCTATCTGAGACTAGGTTCCTCAAACGTGACGGGATAGATGGTTCACCGCGATACTATTCCAACCATCGAAACGCGGACATGACAAAACGACACGACATCAGTGAAGCTACCAATAATCGATTTAGGCACAGATCCGTTCCATATTGGAGAGAAACACTGGACGAACTATTCCCGGCCCCGGAGGATAACTTGAACCGCGGTGATCCCATCACGGATTCGCCCGTCCAGCGCACGCGAGAAGCCACCGGAATAGTCGCGCATACACGAGGCGTCCCCAATCAGCACGGCGGCGCGAGAGATCAGATACCATTTTTGGGCGCGCCCAATCCAATCTTACCTTACAGCCTCCCAGTCTCGTCCACATCAATCACCGGAATTCGGCCTCTGGCAACTGGCCATATTCAAATCCACGGAGTTCCGGATTTCCCAGGATCACAGGATGTCGAGACGCTTGTAGCTGACGCGGACGATCATCATCTCCTATGGCCGGAACTTGTTCCACATGCCGTTCATGCAGGGCAGCACCTCTCCCTGAGCAACGCACTTTGGAGGGCGCGCAATATGGCTAATAATGCACGAACTCGTCTTCCGTCCGGCAGCCCGCGCAAACCCCACATACGTGATCTGGACAGGGTTTGGACTAAGCCGGCCACGTCCCGTGATGCGAGGAGACGCACCCCTTCCGCCGCAGGTGACATTTGATCGCTTTCTCAGTTACTTTGCATGTGGCGTTTGGAACACCCGATTCTTTGATCAGTAGTCACAATCTTTCTTGGCATGATTTTGACATCATCGGCGCTCTTTTATAGTACAGCATACTTCCATTTTCCTTCCATCAGATTGGAACGGCCCTGTTCTTTCCTATGTTCGCGCGTCACGTAATTTATAATTACATTATGTCCTGTATAACCTCCTTTGTCCAGCCCTCCACGCAATTGATGAAACCATGGGGAAACGTCCCAAATTTGCAACGTCTAACTAATTAGAGAGTTGACAATAAGAACTCAAAAATACATGATGCATGACGTCTATCATAGAGTATGGAGCGGTTGCAGTGGTTTACATATGATGTGTCGATATTGATGCTGGAAAAATATGACCATTCGGAAAGAGGAATGCGAATATTATGTGAAACAGGAGTCCTCGTAACGGACATGAAAAATTCACTGCCACCTTATCGGGAGGTTGCTAGTGCAGGAAAACATCTTCTCTCCCATGGAACCCGATCCGCTAGCCGACTGATGACGATGATGATCGTGTTCTTGACAGAACACTGGCATCCGGTGCGCGAACGGGTCGTTTTCGGACGCCGCGACGACATCGTCGTCGCACACCGAATCCGGCCCGGACTCTGTGTCATATTGGCAGTCGTCATCCTCGTCAAGGCCACTCACGTCCGCGGCCGGTTTCTTGAGCTTGTGAAGCACCGCGTCCGAGATGGGCTGACAGAGCAACGGGAGGGGTGACAAGATCCGTGACGGTTCTGGTGAACCGGTTCCGTTAGCCTTGGACGTCAGGTCTGCCAGAGGGATCGGAGGTATGGGTCGGATCGGCTGAGGTTGCAAGATGGGCAGGGGAAGGGACGAATGCAGCGACGATGACGACGATGGAATTGTAGGCGCAAACGCGCCTGCGAGCGAGGACGATGAGGATATGTGGGTGCAAGGTAACGATGATGTCGGTGCAAGTAGCGACGATGAGGACGAGTTGCGCTGGGTATGCGTGTATTGCAAGGGGTATGAGGCTTCGAGGACGTACGGGGAAGAAGACGTCAAAGGGGAATTCGCTTTCTCGGGCCATCGCTGCTGAGAAGCGGTGGATCGGTGCGGCGCGCTCCCGTAGCTAGGGACGGACGCTGACAGCTTTCGGTCTGCCTGGACCGACATGCCCGGGACGCTGTCATAGGAGGATGACAACGGGGCGTCGCCTAACGCGCCCGCAAGGGCCGAAGTAGACTTGATGACGTGCGGTGCCAACGCACCGTAGAGAGGCGAACTTGAAGGTGCCTCCTCGATCACATCCATCTCGTCCGCGTAATCCGAGTCGATGTAATCTTCCTCGTCCTCGTACTCGAACTCGTCAAACTCCATCGCCTGAAACTCTGCTTCACCCACGTCGTGTTGCGGGAACGGCGACGACGGCGTCAGAACGGAATGCGACGAAATGGAAGACGGCGTGTCGATGTCGGACACGAGAAGGGACTGCTGTGGGTGGATGGTCACCTTTGGACGAACGGTGGTCTCGAAGATTGACGACGTCCGGGAGGGGAAAGGATAGTACGTCGACCAAGGGCTGGACGCGGCGTTCGTCCAGTCGTCCTTGGTATAATATTGCTCATAGCCTGAGTAGATGTAGCTGGGCGAGGGACATGAAGAGTGCTGAAGATGGGGATACATTGCCTGTCTTGCGGAGCCATGCGATTCGGATGGAGAATATATGTGCGGCTGCAAGGTCATATGCCGAGCAGATGGTTTATTGTCGTTCGCGGGATAATGGCAACAGGCAGTGGAGATCATAGAGTTCCGAATCGGGAGGGCCGATGGAACCTACTAACCGATGGTTAAAAGCACAGGCGAGGGGATGGATAGTATCAGGCCTCAGGGACGTTCTCGGATGGAGTGATAGTGTGCATTTATAACTAGTCACTGGCCGCGTATCTCTGACGTTGCCAATTGATCGGACGCCTCGAAAGTGTGTGTATGGGCGACTTAGTTTGGGGCTGCGCTCCGGGCTTCCATTTATCAAATGGCCACGATGGGTCCGAAGGTGACGAGGTCAGCAGAACAATGGGGTGAGAGGGGCGAATGAAACACGTTTTAACTACACCAAGTATGCTATGCTTGTTCAAGAATGGACAAGCCCGAACGGGGATCGCCCCATTCTGAGTTGAAAGCGCCATACGTGGGTAGATATATCTGGCAAATCAGCGGACTGGATACAAGAACCGGGGCGGTGCCGCAAGGAACTGACTCGTGAATCGGGGAGAAGGCGAGTATAGTTGGAGATACGGTGTGGAAGAACCAAGCGCACCTGGACCGCATGTAGGACAACGCTATGAAACCTTCACTGACGCGGCGTTCTATGGCGACGAGCCAGTATGACACCACTGGCATGATGGAACAGCTCCCATGACGTTTTTGCGTGATCTAACGTTTCCGAGATTCCCTTGGGCGAGACTTCTCCCTGGGCGATCCTTTCAAAGGTTCCGTCCGTGGGGACATAGAGGACACATACGTGTACTAGCAGTTACGCATCACGCCAAGTTGACATTCGGCCGCGCACTCGCGTGATCGGTTCATGTGGACTTGATATTGGAAACGTCTCGCCTCGTTTCACTAAATGTTCCGCACTCCCGCAGCTACTAGTTTAGACTGCACTCCAGGGCCCCAGCAGTGGAGGCCATTTTAAAAAACAATGTCGTAATAGTTGGCTGAATGGCCGTCGTGCTAATGGAGGTCGGAGCTTGTACGCACCTGGAGCCCTGTCAATATTATGGAGGGCTGATATCACAGATCCGCGCGTTCGAGGGCGGTACTCACTCAACTCAGCCGGCCGTCCCACCCCCGCAGGGTGTACGTACTTGGCTCCTGATCGTTGGCCAGGTTAGGCCTGCTCGGACGTCTGATTCATTGACATGGGCTCGCTGATTGCCACAAGTCGCCACTGTGCCACCTGTCGCATCTGCGACAGGCAGCCATGCTCCTTCAGCAAGGTCCCTTGCAGCCAGGAATCTCCCGATTGGCGCATCCGATTATCTTCCTTGTTACGAACTTGGACGGCTAGTCATCAAGCGTTGACGACAAATGTGGCTAGTGAACCCTTTTTTCCGATATGAAAGGCCTGCCATTTCAATGGCATCGCGGCCCTGACGTAGGAATATATATGCTATTGCATCACACGAAGATCAAACCAACTGTCTTCAACCGCCACCAGGTTGAGTGTGTCGGTGACGACAAGGCGGTGTATACACGGACAGTGGTACTTGTATGACAGCTAATGAAGGACAGCGAACTGTGAAGATGTCGGACCTATGATGAACATGCGAAGACAACAACAAACGGAGTAAGCCGAAAATACAGACAGGAGTATTAAGCTTCACAGGAAGCCCAGAAAAAACATCGATTACACACTGATACGCCACCGCAAACACAAACTTTCCAGTCACGACACGAACACGATTACTCAACGACAAGACTGCCCATTGCCCTCTGAACGTCTCGCATAGTCGAGTCGAGCGGGCCACGCGGCGTGGAGACAGGGCTGGCGTCTCCAGAAGAATTTCCGCTGATAATGCGTGGTCCCAACGCGGGGTGTCTCACACCAAGGGCAGCTCCAAGCATTCTTTTCCCTGGGTCACCAATCTTGGGCGGACCCTCTGCATGCAGGATGGCGGGATCCTCGTGAGAGACGGCCGAATTAATAAGATCGTTCAACGAAGGGTGGGAAGGAAGCGAGGGAAGCGTAGGTGATGGTTCCCGGCCGTTAATCTTGGGCGAATGCTCTGAAATGGTTGTATTAAGCACGTGACCGTTTCCGTTGCGCAAACCGTTTTGGCTGTTGTTTGCACTACGGCTGGGGAAGACGGAAATGGAAGCTGCGCGCATGTTGTGCCCACGCGACGGGTTGCTATTGTGCCGGGCATTTACTGTTTGTATAACGCTCTGGGCATCAGGACCGTCATATGGTTTGATGGAGGCCGCGGGATTGGTTGCCAAAATAGCAGGAGGGAATGCGAGGGTGTGGAGATAGGCACGTTTGGCTATATAAAACGTCGTTGAAGAGGCTTGTGCACGAGGATCAAACGTCTATGACGACGCACCAACGGAAGCGTCGTGAAAGACGATCAACAGGCTGGTGTCATCTCGCCACTTGATCTTGAAGCCACCGCCGATGCCTTCCCACTCGGAGAAGGCGGCCTGTATGTCCTTTGTCTTGAGCTCCTTTGCGAAACCGGACAGGGACAGGATGCGAGTAACGGAAGCAGAGAGTCCGGATGTCGAGGCTGAAGACATTTTTGACGGAATTAGGGTAAATGCAAAGGGGTACACTGATGGAAAGAAAAGTGAGAGCGAAAGAGAGAATGTCGAGAGAAGGTCGGCGAAATGGAGACTAAAAAAATTGAGCAGTTTGCCGAGTGGAACGTGCTCAGGTGAGGAGACGCACCGGGACTGTGAACGTGAAGTACGTGGAAGACTGTTGGAACGCGGCGAAAGAGAGCGTTTGTGTGCTGAATGTTGTACAGAAGCTGGCGGACGAGAAGAAAACAGGAGTATGGTACGGCCTTTCCCACGCACCCCTTGCTGCCCGTCCTTCATCCCGCTGCGTCGCTCGTCACTGTGCCCACGAGAAGCGTCGGACTCACCGTCGCGGGAGTGCTCGTCTTCTCCCATACGTGTCTCCCTGATAGGGATTCCTCCGAGTTGTCCTCAGACATCATGATCATGGACAATGACCTGCTCCGTGCATGGTTGCTCGTGCACGAGCTCAGCGACCAGCTCGCGCACAACCAGAAAATGGCGAATGCCCTTCAAAGCAGAGCCGCGTCGCTCAAGGTCCGTCGCACACACTCTTCCCTATCCCGGGTTGGCCTGAGGCGGCAGCGCCGAGCAGGAACAAGCAGGCCATACCGGTTCCGGCTTCGCGCTCAGGCGGTTTAATACCGATATTTCCAAAGGTCTGTGTCCGCCATCGAGCCCCGCAGCATCATGTGTCTGATTATAGATTCCTGCCGCAGAGACCTTTGAGTCCGAATTGGAGCGCATGAATGCCCAATTCATCATCGAGAACCAAACATTGTTGCACGAGAATAAGCAACTCAGCCTCCTCCTGAAAGAGTATGAAAACACTATGGAAACTGTCATGACAAAATTTCGCAATCACGCGGTGCGTTGTGTATTTTCTGCGCGATGGTCCGCCCCGTTATCTCTTCATTGATGTGGGAATTACCCCTGGACAGCTGGCAGCACAGCAGCACGAATTGACCTTGACCCGTCATTACGAAGGCCTCTTGTTGGCCTGTGATTCACAAAATCAGATCAACGATCTCGCGACGGAGACGCACACCGCCAACGGCCTACAGCGGCTCGCCCAGAGCCTCCGTGCGCTATGCCGTTCCATGTCGGGCGAAGATCCTGACCCCGCCGACGAAAACGGAGAAGACGCGGAAGCAGACCTCGGATCCCTCATTGACGCCCTGTCCGATGCTCCATCGCCCAACTTTCGTGAAGATTGGGCGCTCGAACGCGAAACCGAGATCGTGCGATTGGAGAAGGAGAACGACGAGCTTCGGAAGATGCTCGGCATCGACCCCGACTCGCTCGCAGAAAAGGGCGTTACCCTGGACCTGGACCGAGAAGGTAGGTATTCGACTCTGCGCCGGGACCCATCGCGGAAGCGGAGCGAGTCGGCTTCGAGCGGATCGCGGTTCGGCGCGTGGAATCTCGACAATGAGCCGCAGCAGGAGAAGGCGGACTGGGACTCGAATGCGCCACCTCAGCCTCAGCCGCAGCCAGCACCGGCGGGGAACGGTGCCCCCTTGCAGCGCGCGGTAGAGATACCGAACACTATGCGTATCCAGCAACCACGGCGGCCGCCGATGTTTACGCGGAATGCAATCCCGGCACCACCGGTCAGTGTGGGCCCAAATCGTAATATCCCTCCGTCGCCATGGGGTCAGCAGTCGGTGTTGGACCGGGGGTGGTCACAAGGTGGATCTACTCTAGACCTTAGCCGGTGACGTTTAATTATTGTAATGGCGATACCTCCTCAACTATCATAATTTTCCCTCCTGGACGATTGATCATCTATCATTTCATTGTACGGATCGTGATAGTACTTCGTGGAAGACAGGACTATCGTGGAAGAGCGTGAGCGTTCGTTGGAAAGACATGGTAACGCGAAGAAATATGGATGAAGGAAAAGAGAACTGGTATGATGGGGAGCCATGAGGGATATCGCCAGATGCAAACACAAAAGATATCGATACAACAGATGCGTCACCCCGAAAGTGTGCGCCACGACCTACACTGAAAGAAAAAGGAAAAGAGATGTGAAGAAAAAGCAAAAAAACGATAAGTAGAATTAAATGTGCATAACCCATTATAAAGTCCTTGAGCAAACCTTGCAGGATATTATATTGAGGCAATATGCATAGATGCCGACGTGTCGGCAGGGATCAAGGACTCCAGGGAGCCCTGAGGGTCCACGGGTCATGCAACCACGAAACGGACTTCACATCCAAGCCCACTCCGACCTCGGCCCTCGAAGGCAATGCCGAGCATACGTTCCTTGCCACATCCTAGGCCGCCTTCGCGCGCACGACCTTCCCATTCCTTGCCACGGGCACACATCAAGTTTTGCAGCGCCCTCAACCGCAGTACGGCGGGGTTAGCCACAGGTCGCATGCGATAAGCTAGTGCGACAGGCGGTGTACGGGGTCGCAGCGGGGAAGGAAAGATGATCGCGTTCTTGGGCGCGGCAGGTTTAACCAAACCGGTCGTCCCCGATGGCAGCGACACGAGCGGTATGAAGTGCACAGCTTCAGACGTTTGACTGATTGGGGTAGTTGGATCTGTGAACCTTTGGACATCTTTGGCGAGGGCGCGATAACCTTCGCGTCGCAGTTGCCGCTGACACCGCACGGTGTTGGAAGGCTGTGAGGCTATGACAGAGTCCGAGTTGAGAGGTCCCGTGGTGAACATTGTGGCGGAAATATAGGTGGACTGCAGACCTTTGGCAGCTTCGACAATGGTAGCAACGGAACGCGTGACACGTTTCACAAGCGCTATTTGCATGCCAACGATTTCGGCAGGACCAGAGGGGGAAACCACTAGACTGTCTTCGGAAGCGGACGACGGATGGTGTGACACGACAAGAGGACACAACGGAGTCTCTTCGACAGAGATGCGAACGAAGGCACAGCGTGGGTGGAGTTCCCGCTGAGACTCGATGACAGTCGGAAGCAAACAAGGCTGGGGAGAGGTGGGAGAACCCAAGACGGGTGAATCAGGGGTCGTGATATCGGTAGTCGAGGAACGCCAGCTGCCGAAAGATAGCCACGAACTCGAACGAGACGTTGCCAGTGATGCAGAGGATGACGAGGACGTGACTGAAACTGAGGACGGGACCGAGAGCGTAGGGGCGGGAGGATGAACTACAGGTTTCATAGTCTGCTGAGTGCGGTCGACCTGTTTACCTTTGGCCTTTCGTCGCTCTCCTTCCTGCCACTCGACGACTTGGAGAAGACTGTCGAGCAACTCTGCGCGGATGGAAACCTTGCGGCGGTGAGGAGTGGTGTTTGCAATGGGCAAGCCAGCAATGCGTCTTGCGTCGTCGGCTCGCTCGGAGGCGTCGAGGGGGAAAAGTTTGCCGTTCATGGCATTTACGACCTCTTTAAAAGAGACGGATCGATTGGGGGATCCAGACGACACCTTCTTGGTGACCTTGGGTGAGCGACAAGGTTGGACCGAGTTCGCCGGTTTGGATGGGAGCATAATAGAATACTGAAAGGGATCTTGGTCTCGTTTGGGAGGGACGAGGGTGTGGAGTCGAGACTGGGCAGTACAATGAGGAGAGAGGCGGGGAAGAAGGATTAAGCACCCACTCTGGTATGATGGTGTTGTACTGCAAGACGGGCGCGTTCTTGCTCGAGGGCAAGCTGTTCGCGTCTTTGGTGAGCGCGAAGCTTCTCGGTGTGGAGACGGTTCTTTTCGTCTTCCCACAGCTTCTCGCATGCTCTGAGACGCTGTGCGCGCTGGGACTCGTGCCACCATTGTCTTTGTCGACGGTGGCTCTCCTGGAGGGCCTGCTTGTCGGCCTCATCGAGAGTGAGGGGGCCGGAGGGTGCGAAGCACAGGTCGAAGTCCTCGTCGCGAACCTGGTCTATTCGGGGATCGGAGTCGTCGGTGACGTGAACGCCCTTGAGGCTGAGGAGGAGGATCTTGGCGAGACGGATGTTGTCGAGGGCATACGCGGCCTGTATCTGGTCCTCGAGGGAGGGTGGCGGCGCGTCTGGTTCGTCGGGGGGAGACGTCGGGCGAGCGGGTGCTCGCCTGCGTTCTTCGGAGGCCTGTCTTGCGATGGCGACGGGGGAGACGAGCCTCGATCTGCCACGGTGTTGCATCTGCAGGGAAGAGACGGTGGCGGAGAAAGACAACGACACTGGATTGTACATATAATAAGGACTTGCCTCGAGGCGAATCTAAAATTTAAATGGGCGCCAGGACACTCGACCAAGCTATGCCTCGAACGCAGCGACGACGAAGCCTCCTTCCCAAGCCAGCCCCGTACCGTAGCCCGCTTAGATATCTACTGGCTCCCTCCTCCCCAATACAGCGACCTTGGTCCACTCTGCGTAGCCTCGAGGCATTTGATGATGGTCGCCTCATGCTTTCAACACCGCTCTCACAGCTTCTCCCAGCCCCGTCCTCTTCTTTGGAACCCGTCCTTGGACGTTCAACTCGCGATGTTAGAGTTCGTCCTCTTCCTTATCTGTGTTATCACTCCGATGGCGTCTTGACACCTGGTGATGATCTGATTGCCGTCCCCTTTGACACTGGGCCCAGAGGCGTTCCTGAGGAATAGCCTGTCCCTCATTCGTCGTGAGGCAGGCCATGCGTTCGACCAGTCTCGGCCGTCTTCCCCCCGTCTTCTATCTGGGCCTTCTAATCCATCTCATATCCATGATCAGTTCCCCATCGTCCAATCCTCGACACATCGTGACCATCCCTGCATCGTATATTCGATAAAAATACGCCTTTCAACCGACCCGCTTACTCTTTTCCTCCCACACTGATGCCGCGTTTCGTTGATATGACGTCCCAAACTGTTGACGCGTCGTAACCACTCGATTCACTATCTCCACCTTCGCCTACTCCCAGGGACGCCCACTGCGGGGAAGCTGTACACAGTTATCATGTAACCACATGTGGAGGCATCGATGGATTTCTATAAAGACATTACCAAGCAAGCCGCTAGTGCAAAGGAGAACGGCCACAGGATCGCGGCCCATTTAGTGCGGCGCCTCTCCGCCGGCATCAATATTACATCCGATTGCCGGAACAATGTCTCCGTGATTCCGTTCGGTCACGACGCACAGCCGTTCTCAAGCGCTGCACACTGACATGCTTTCCAATCTGTCAGGCCATAAACAGCGGTGGTTTGATTTGCAGGTAGGACACAGTCTCTCCAAACACGATGTTCTAGTGAGCATATGTTCCCGCTTCGCCCCAGTTCTGGCTAGAATTTTCATCTAGTTGATCGACCTGAACCTGGCGTGTTCCCTTTCGCCAGTCGATCTCGCATGGCAACATGTGAGGACGCTATGCAAGAACACCGTACTCCCCGCGTATAGGGGCTTGAAGGGGACACTGGAGCAAGACATTGACCGTGTTTCGAAACTCCTCTCGGAACTGGACCCGCTAACGGAGGAGGCGAAATGCCTAATGATGTACGAACCATGCCACTCAACACTCAGGTTTGCTCAGCAAGGTCAACATTATTCCGATCCCGTCAGTCCGGGGCGGCCCAACCGAAAACGTCACCGGTCCTCTACCCTCGTGAGTAATGCCTCTTCATTCATTCTCGGATCTCCCTATGTTATTTTTCCTGGTAACAGCAGGGGCCTGTCGTCATCCGTCCCACTGATGCCCTCGCCCCGGCCATCATCGTCACCCCTTGTCCATCCCAATCTCGAGAGACCTCCTGCTGGGTCCCATGCCAAGACGCTTCTTTTGGTACACGCCTGACGGTGCCAACGCACGTCCCGCTCAACTGCATACATCCACCCATGGTTGCTCCGAACAATGTCGTCATACCTATCAACGAGTGGGAGTATGATCGTGGTCACTGGCGTGTGGTGATTCCCCCCCCCTGACGAACAATGCAAAAGGGGTATGCATTCCAAGGTCGCCCCTCGAAGAAAAACACGTTGCCCAGTTCGGACATCGTGATCGCTTTGTCGTTACCTTCCCGGTTATCGTGTAGTTTTACATCGACTTGTTTGTTTTCACCAATACAGATGCGTTGGAACGTAGTACTTGCCGCGAGTCCACCTGATGTGGTCCACGCGGTTGCGGAAATAAGATATGCACGTGTGCGCGATGTGGGAAAGCGGAGCGTACGCCTGGCTTGCCAGCACCACGGCGTATCAAGTTCTTTCCTTCAGCACAGTCGTCGGTGTGCACCAGCTCTACCAGCGAGTACCTTCGCCAGCCTTCATGTCTCTTCGCACACTGTTGTATGCATATGTACTCGGCGGCCTGACGTTCATCCCTCTCGTCCTCCTCACCATCTTCTTCATCACCGTCTACACTTCCGTTCCAGCGCCAAACCCCAACGCAAGCAAGAATGCCCACCCGCGTCCTCTGGAGCGTACCGACCACGATCGTCCCAAGTCTGGGAGCCCCTTGGAACCCACTCCCGAGTCCCCTGCCGAGTCGAGCGACCTCCCGCGGACCCGCAAAGGCTGGCTCACGGTCCGACGCACCTTTGAAGAGACCGCGCTCGACGGCTCGTACGTGACCTTTGTCCGTTCCTACCTCGACGCGCGTTCCAAGGACCCGAAGCGGTCGCGGCCCAAGGACACGTGGTACGTCGTACTCAAGGGCAAGGTGATGTATCTGTACGAGGATGAGGGTATGACCGAGTGCGAGGCGGCGGTGGAGTTGGGCGGGCATGATGTGTCGATCTATCCAGAGGGGCTCATGGATGGGGAGCTGTTCGCGAAACGGAACGCCATCTGCTTGAAGCCACGGTGCAGGGACACCAAGGACGTCTCGCTAAACGCGTCCGGCTCGGAGATGGCGCTCGGAGAGGGAGAGCAAGATGGCAGGGCGGACGGGAAGCGGGAACAAGAGGAGAACAGCGGTGGGGAGGACGGGCCCGAGGAGGCGGTCTCGGGGTCGTGGTTCATCTTCGTCCGGTCATGCGTCGACATGGAGGACTGGTATCTCGCCCTCGTGCACGCATCCAACCATCCACCCGGAACGCCGACGCTTGGTGTACTCAAGACCGTCTTCTTGCCGTCCGAGATGAACTGGCTGGTCGCCACGCTCGACGAACAGCCGGACGTCATCCCGATGCGATGGTTCAATGCGCTGTTGGGACGCGTGTTTTACAGCTTTTACAGGACGGAGATGCTCGAATCATACATCATCGGTCGGCTGATGAAGAAGTTGTCCAGGGTGAAACGTCCCCAGTTCCTCACTGAGCTCGCGGTGACGCAGTTCTCCGTCGGCAACAAGGCACCGACATTCAGCAAGCCCATGCTCAAGGAGCTCACCAAGGAGGGCGACGCGTCGTTGGAAGTTGGACTGGCGTATAAAGGCGAGATTCGTGCGACGGTCGAGGCAACCGCGGTGATCAACCTCGGATCGCGCTTCAAGTCATACACCGTCAAGTTTGTCTTGGCTGTCGTCATTCGAGAAGTCGAGGGCAACTTGCTCGTCAAGGTGAAACGCCCGCCGAGCAGCCGTATATGGTACGCATTCACCAAGCGCCCGCGCATGGCCATCAACGTCGAGCCCATCGTGAGCGACCGGCAGATCACGTGGAGCATGATTCTGAACACGATCGAAGCCAAGATCGAGGAGATGGTGCGTGTCGGTTCGAGTGCACCGACGTGAAGGCTGAACGTTAGACAGATCACCGACTCTGTCGTGCTGCCCAACATGGACGACATCAGTTTCTTCGACAGTGCTAGTTGTGAGCATCGCGGTGGTGTATGGGCTGATGCTGCCCGTCCGGACAAGCCGATGACGCCGGAGACGGTCGTCGAGCCGCCCGTTCAGGTCGTCGTGGACACCCAGCCGTCAGAAGAGGCAGGGCCAGCTACACTTGCGCGTGCTCGCACCGAACCGGAGCCAACGTCAGAGACGACGGGACGCGACAACATACCCATCATTCGTTCTGTAACCACGTCCTCAGATAAATCTTCCACGACCGCTAGACGACATTCATGGTTCTCTCCCAATGCAGACATGGAAGCCAGTTGGGAACATACGCGGGAAGTGGAAGAACACGTTGTACGGAGCAAGAAAGAGCGAAGCACAGAACCAAACGGCACTCTCACTCCTCTGCCCGATATTCCCACCCCACAACCCCTGGACGCTTCAGATAACGAGCTGGACGCCCATGAGTATCTCCGTCCGCGTTCCTTGTCCACACATTCGCATTCACAGTCGAGGTCGTCACGGGCTTCCTCCATTTCGTCTTCGACAGGTGGAGATGACTCCTTTAACTACCTTTCTGACACTAGCGCAACATCCAAGAGTCCGCGGCATCCCCTGGGGACGTCTACCACGAGTTCGTTCTTGTCCACGCTCAGGTCGAAAGCCGGGGATAAGCAAGCGCTGAGCAACACTGCTAAAGAGGCTATGCGGAAATGGGGCGTCAACTGGGGGTTGAAGAAAGACAATAGCGGGAACCCGCCTACGGACGACGTGCCAGACGTTGAAGTGTCGTCCACTCGTCGTCTCCAGACCGGAAGCACACATGGCACCCAAAGTCACGCGGCCGACACGCGTTCAGTGGCCCTTGAACGGCAGGAGCATGAGTCATCGGTCAGGGTCAACGGACATTCGTTTCCCATTCCCGTTCCTCAAGGAGGTGACGAGAAAAAAGGGAGGTCGACCAGCGTGTCAGGTGGTCGCATGACCTCGCACTCGAATGGGTCTTCTCCTAATCTGTCACGCTCACTGGGCGACAACGCGGTCGGTGATCCTTTCAAAGATCGCGATTTCACAGACGACGCGGAAGAGAACCCTGTACCGTCGTTAATCCATACACAGCCCTCTCAAGCACGCACGATGACGATCCCGGGAATACACGCGAGTCACAGAGGCGAAGTGATGTCCATGGGAAATGTTGCACCCGTTTCGCCAGCGCCGGAGAGCAAGCCCAAGGGGGCGACCATTCAAAGCATGTACCGGCTGTGGAAGAGTCCCATTCTAGCGGGACAACCCAGTCAAGAAGCACATGGGTCGACCTCGACCTCGCCTGCGTGTAACGAGGCGAACGACGGGAATCACGATGTGGCTCCGTTATCTCTCACACCCGAAGTGACTACCGCAATTTTGCGTCCTGTTCCGCCGCCATTACCCCCTCGGACTGTCCCTTCTGTCGCGGTGAAGCACGCAGCGGAAACGACCGATGTTTCTCCTATCGTACCATCAGTTTCGTCAGCCTCTCAAGCACTCAAGTTGATCGTGTCCAAGGATGAAACCCGAAGGGTGTCGCTGGAACTTAATATCCCGTGCAGTGCAGAGTCGAACGGGCCGCTCGGAGCGTCGGAAATGAGCTCGACTGCGGTAATCACTACGAGTCCGAATGGCAAGCCGCCGCCTTTGCCTCCACGAAGAATTCCAGTGTGAGAATCTTCTTCCCGTTGTTATTTCGCAATGTAGTACTGGTATTTTATCACACCCTGCAATTTATTACTCTCTGCAACTCGGCTGAATAAAAGGAAGATGGGATGCTATTGTCTTGCTTACAGTCTTGGGTCTGTTCGGGTCGCTTAGATGTCCCGGCGGCAATTATTGGACCGCCGTTTGTCAGATCACATCATCACTGAAAAATGGCTGGCTTGGCGACTGAGGTCGCTAAGGGGTTGTAGATCCACAGATCTGCAACGCTGGAGTGTTGACTGAACAGTTTTCCTCGAGACCAGCAAGTTCGGTAGCGGTCGTGTAGCTATGACTCGTGTAGGGACGGAATGACGAGCGATTTACGGCGAGGTTGGCATTAACACGAGTACGCCGCACAGGTATTCAAATTAAGCGACACACCGAAGTGCAGCGGGTTTTTTCTGTCATTTTTCATCTCCTGACTCCTGTTTTCACTGACCATGGCTGCTACGCCTCCACGACCCGCCTCGCCTGTGTCAGCGCCAATGGTCGTTCCCAAGGCAGGACACTCGTTACAGATTTCACCGAATCTGGAGGCGTTGCTGGAGCACGACGAGCTCATGCGACGCAACAGCAGTTCGCCGACGAGTGTTACGAGCACAAGGTTTCCGCCGATTGGCCTACCGCCGCCGCCACCGCGGAAAGCCCAGGGGGGTAGGAAGGCGAGCGAGGCTGTCCTCACCACGCGGAGCAAGGAAGAGAGGCGGAAGAAGAGCGCGGGGATGGGGTCGGATTGCTGGGCGGATGGGCTTCCCTCTGCGAGCACGACGACGGCCGGGTCGGGGGAGGAGAGCGGGAGCGGCGGGTCGTCTTCGTCGCGGAGCGTGACACCGAATCCCTACATCAATCCTACGCCGGTGTGGAGGTCTATTAATACGCCGTCGCCACAGGCGGACGTGGTCGGTAAGGCCCTTGCGGTGACACAGCCCTGCTCTGGCTGACGACCGTATATGCAGACGTGGCTGCCACGTCGCGGACGTTGGGGTCGGATCGACCGTTGAACAAGATCCTCTGGATGGGCCGAGATTCTCTCAGCCTGTTCTCCCCGAGTGGATGCAAGTCAGGCCGTCGTCAGGAGCACGATGCTGTGCGTTCCTACGAGCGGGTCTCTACCGGAGATACTACGGTAAGTGCCTCCTCTTGCCCCGCCCCCTTTCTCACCAACTCGACGGCAGTCGCGCTCCTACTCCACCGACGAGCCGAGCACCCGCCTGCCACACCTATCACTGCCCCCGTCCAACGCCACCACCCACGACTATCTATCCTTTATTGATCTCTTATCCCCATCCACCTCCGAAGACTCCTCCATGCCAGATAATCCCCGCCAGCTTGGGCCCATCACCATTCCTCCTACCGGCGTCTATTCCATCTCGCGTCGCGATTCCTCGCCCTCGCCCTCCCTCGCGAGCATGAGGTTCGCAGAACCCCCCAGCCCTGCAGACGTTGCACTCCAGCGGCCATCGCCTGTATATCCCCGCTCAGATACTCCCACATCTTCTGTCACCCTCTCCTCCATGAAATTTGCACCCCCCAGTCCCTCTATCGATCGTGTCCCTACGCGCCTGCAGCCCTTGTCGGGGCCGCCCTCGCCCTGCTCTCCCCTCGAGTTTGCCGCCCCGCCTAGTCCACCAACCGGAGCGATCAACAAACCCATTCTGTCCATACCACCAGGGCCGCCTTCCGATCGTGGTAAGAAACTCAAGACGAAGCGTGCTTTCTCGGCGTCGCCCCGTCCTGTTCATCACTTGCCGTCCTCTCTTCCCCCGACGACGAATCAGCTCGGCGCCAACGAACGCGCAGACCGCATTCGGCGAAATCGCAAGCTCGCTCGAGTCTTTGGCAGGACACCGGGCGCGGACGAACCCCTCACGGACGTCGAGGAACCACGCTCCAAAAGGTCGTCGTCCTTGGCGGCCTTGCTCACGAAACCCAGGAACCACCGACATGCTGTGTCCGTCTCAGTGTCCGTCAAGACGTCTGGCAGGAAGACGGAACCGTCCACCCCCTGGCAGACGGACGATCCCTGGTCTCCGGACGGTCGCAGGCATTCAACGCCCTTGGCGAGTTCCTTTACGCTGTACGTGAACGAGGATGGGAAGGACGCTCGTGGCGCGGCAAAGCGCATGGACTCTGCGGACGCTGCCTCCACGAGGTCTTTTATCGATCTGTCCGAGGAGGATGTCCGCGACGACGACACGTCGGTCTTCAGCTTCTTCACGCCGCATCGCCGACGTCTGCATCAGAGTAGTTCCTTCCCGTCGCTCGTCGAGTTGTTTGATTCCAACGCACAAGCCGATGCCGAACGGCGGCGGAAGCGGGAAAAATTGGCAAGGCTGCATCGGTTCCTCGGTTCGCGCGTTCCTCCAGAGGCCGTCAGTGGATGTGTTCGTGGTCCTCCCTTGCCCCCTCTGGCTATCCCCGAGCCAGCCAACCAGGGGCTTCGCGGGAGCAAGAGTGCATCTGCAGACGAGTTCGATCGCGGCAAGGAGAAGTTGGACGAAAAGGAAAAGGCCCTCAACGTTCGCCGGGCACAGAAGATGGAGAGGGTGTGCCGCTTTCTTGGTGGGTTGGGCGCCGCTGATTTGAATCCATAGGTATTTGGTACCCCACCGCCTCAAGTGCTTTTCCGTACGCGCCCGACGGCATCCCAGCCAACGTCCCCTACCCATCACAATCCCTATGTTTTGACACTCGATCTGCCTTCCAGCTCTCGCAACCCGAATCAATCTGCGTACGTAGGCAAGACGACTCACCGCCCAGGCCCATCAGACTCTACCAGGTGCCTGCTTCCGAATGTCGACGACGCTCAGAATAGCCCTTCCTCGCTCGCGCAATCGTTTGCGGACTCGTTTGGCGACCAGTACGGATTCCAAGAAGTCTTGGCTCAATCTTCTGTCTACATCAACTATCAACATTCGTTGAACTCTTTGGTTGACATCATCGATCGGGTAGGTGGTCGTGTTTTCCTGATCGCGTACACGGTACTCACGCCCAACGCTCAGGACGACCGCAAGTCTCTCGTCGAGCTTCATCGCTTCCTGCACGGAGCAGTCGAGGACTCACCATCGGAGGAAGATGTCCCGTCGAACACTCGCCGCTTCTCGAATGCGGCATCCTTCAAATCGGAACGGCGACACTCCCTCCCATCCAGCGCGTCCATGACGTCTCTCTCGTCCGAGTTCGCCTCCCCAGAGGCGTCGCGGCTCCAGATTCGGCGACGCAAGGCGGCCAAGCTAACCCACTTTTTCGGCGTCGACTATCGAGAGCTGATCCACGACATTCTCGAGAGCGTCGAAAAGGGCGTCGAAGAAGAACGCAAGCAGGGCACGCTGCAGCCTCAAGAGGTCGAAGTGAGTGTATGCGTCCTCGTCTAGACAGTTCGAGAAAGCTCATCTGCAACGTTCAGGTCTTGATGCACCGCGTGAGGGGCATCCGATCTATCAATGAGCCGTTCTCTTCGTAATATGTACTTTTTATCTTTCTCATCCATCTTTCCGGCCTCACATTCATCTGTGTTTATATGTGCATCCGACGCGTCGTATATGTACGTTCACATTAATGAATTCCAGTTAATATCGTCAGAGACCCAGACGAACGGCAAGTAAAGGTATCACAAAATGACCAACTCCCCACGACACGAGTGACACCAAAAGATGTGCGATTCGTCCATGAACTGGGGTCTATGAGAGTGGTGCGAATCCGTATCAGAGACCGTGTCCGGGACGGGGGAAAGACCCCTCGGTGGCGGGGTGTGTCTGTGAGCGGCCGTCTCGCTCTCGATCCTCGCTTTCAGCATGCTCAGGCTGACTTGACGCTTGTGACGCGTCTCGGGTGACAGGCCGACGTCAAAGACGGATCGCGTGGGGGTTACGAGGTTGCTCGACTTGGAAGTCAACGAGCTGCGCCGCAGATCGCTGCTTGTCCGACTCGAAGGCCGTGGTGCGCCAGGCGAAAACGGTCTCGACGCGGCCCTCGAGACGGGCCGCGATGCAAGCTGGTCTTCGAGAATGTGTATCTGTCGCTGGAGTCGATGCGCCTTGTCCTCGGCTTCGAACACGGCGGTCTCGAGCGCGCGGACCTGGGACTGGGCGGAGGATAGTTCTATCGCATGCTGCTGTTTGACAGCGCTGAACATCTCGTCGTCCAGCGACCGGACGTCCTCGTCCGCGACGGACACCTTCGGTACGCTCTCGAGCTCTTCCTCCTTGGCCACCAGCTCGCTCTGGAGCGCCTCGATCTCCGTCCGGTAGTGGTGGATGAGCCGGCTCTGTTCTGCCTCGTTCTTGCGCGACGACGCCAGCGCGGACTCTAGCTGTGAGATTTCCTCTTCCCGCCGCCGCGCCTCCGAGGTCATCCGGCTGCTGAGGTCTGCCTGGCGCACCTCGGACTGCCGCATGTGCGTGCGCTCGGATTCCAACGTCTTCACCGCCGCCTGTGCGGACTGAAGCTCGACTTCGAGCAAGGAGTAACCCCTCTGTAGTTCCGCAACGCTCTGCTGCAGCGAATGGTTGTCCTTGTCGTGCAGCGCGTCCGACTCTTTGCGTAGCTTGGCCGCCTCCGCCTCTCGTTCCGTCCCTTCGCTGAGCGCCATCTCGAGCTTGGAGATCAGCGTATCCCGCGACCGCTTTTCGTGCTCCAGCCTCTCGATCTGTTCCATGAGCTCGAGCTTGACCGACGTCAGCTCAACGATTTTGGGTCGTATCTCCTCCAGAGATTGCATCAGCCGCGTGCCTTCGGCCTGCAGGTCATTTTGCGTCTTCTCCGACTCTTCGGTGCGACGAAGTGCTGCGCGGAGTTCGGCTTGGACGTTCAGAAGCGTCCTATCGTTCGACGTCACTTCCGACGCGAGCTCGCGGAGCTTCTGCTGCAACTGCTTGACCCCGCTTTGGTTGAACTCAACTTGCGACTGTAACGAGGCGCGCTCTTCCAACAAAGCGTCACGGCGATCGTTGGCTAACTGCAGGTGCTCTTGCAGACCGGCATGTTCGACTTCAAGACTAGAATGCCGGGCCTTCCAATCTGCCTCGCTCTCGGTCTTTGAGCGAAGTTGTGCCTCCAGACCGTCCCTTTCGCTCTTGGTGGTCGTATGCGACTAGAAAGCGGCGTTAATACATCACGAGAACAACTGCGCGGACAATGTACCTGTTGTATCCTGTTGAGCTGGAACTCGAGCTCGTCTGCGCGATCCTGTGTGTTCCTCAAAGAGATCTCCAGTTTCTCTGCCCTATCATCGCTCTCGATCTGTTCCTCCAGTTCGCGGACCCGTTGCTGATGTAGAGCGGAAGCTGCTTGCACTTCCTCGAGCTCGGCTTTCCTGAGTTGGATTTCGCGGTCCTGCGTGCGCTTCAATACATCTTCAATTCGAGATGCGAAGCAACGCGCCCACCTGGTCTCGAACGCGCTCCACCAGTTCCTTCTCGTGAGTGAGAGTTCTTTCGAGTTCACTTCCTTGCTTCGCAGCGGTGCTTTCGAATTCTTGGACCTTCTTGGCTAGTTGTGTGGCTTTGGCTTGTTCAGCAAGGAACGAACTCGTCCTCTCCTGAAGTTCTACGGATGATCATGTCGGGAGATGTCCACGCTGCATGAAAAAGCGACTGCACCTATCTCCGCCTCTTCCAACCGCTGAACCGAGGCTATCAGCGAGGCTTTTTCGGAGACCAAGAGTGAAATCGTCTGCTGGCGCGTCTGATCTTGTTCCTCCCATCGTCCGGCGTCCGCCAAGGCCCTCGCCCGCAATTCCTCTGTCTGAGCACGAGCCGCAGAGAACTCTTGTTCGACCCTCGTTGTGTGAGTCCGGGCGTTGCGCACTTCTTGTTGTGCCGACGCCAATTCCGAGGTGAGCCGTTTGACATCTGTCGTCGGGTCACGACCGAGTTCTGTTTCGCACGAGGAAAAGGTGCAGGGAACCTACCGGACTGCAGCGAATCGACCTTGGTGCTCGCATCACTCAGTCTCTGGTTCAGCTCGAGGCGACCAGTCTCCAGGACCCCAATCTTGGTTTGCGCAGCGCCGTGCGCCTCCTCCAGTCGTGACTTGTCGCGGGAAAGCTCGTCGAGACGGCGGGTGGCGACATCGTGAAATTCCGTTGCTCGTGCGAGCTGGGTTTCGAGAAGAGCACGTTCCCCCTGAAGAGCCTTGTCTTTCTCCCGAGCATCTATTCTCGTACTGTTTGAGAGACGCGAACAGAGACAAATGCTGGCCACGCACCCGACTGAACCTCATCGAGGCGAGCCAGAGAAGCCTGCAGTGTAGCGTTCTTGGACTGGAGGGAGGCAATGACCTGACGATGCTCCGCCAATCGATTATGCAGGTCGTCGAGCGCGTGCTGGTGAACCGGAGGCGTCGACACACGGTGTGAAGCCGGCGTGCCTGCACGTGGTGGTGGTGACTTGAGCAACGATCTTGGACTCTGGGGTTGAGGTTCGGCGAGGGCAGTCGCGTCAGCCCGGGGTAGCGACTCGATCCAATTCGCGTCGGAATCGGTGGGACTGAATCTAGTGCGGACAAACGTTGCTCAGCGGCGCCGAAACGTCGTGACGCTCCGGGGAACGTACAGGTCATTAATGTCCCGCTCGCGCTTGCCTTCCTCAGCTGCGGGCTCTGCAGGAGCAGGGGTATAAGGCCGGGACGGTGGAGGGCTGGCTAACGATGCGCTTCGGGGGCCTGTGAGAGCGGTCTTTTGTTGCTGCCTTTTCTTGAGCTGTGCAGCGGGTGAGCTTGGACGATTCGTCCGAGTCGAATGCAGCTAGACGCGTACCATTGCCTTTGCTCTCGCAGCCTTTACAGCTCGGTCATCTTCAGCCTGGGACATGGGTACGACACCGATAATTCGTGGTCAGGAAAGACCTCAACCAAGTTCGTGAGTAGTGGGGAGTAACCGGTACGCTGACACGTCGACGTGGCACTCTTTCTACACAATCTAATTAGCGGTGGGTATTGCCATAATCTGGGTCGTATCACAATTGTGCCAACCACGAGGAGATAGGAAAAAAATTGAATTGAATCTCGACGGAATATGCACAGTATTGGTAGCAAGTGGAAAAACATCAGAGGCAGAAATTGGGCAGTAGCAGATGACCCATAAGAGACAATATATGTGTACCAAAGCAACGGAAGGGTGCATGCCTACAAAGGAGACTTGCGAAAGCCTGTAAAGAACGACTCGAGGCGAGCGCTAGAAGTAACGCTGGCGGGTGAGAATATGGCAACGATATCAATGGACAGATAGTCGAGGGCCGAACAGGGGACTAATAAAAACGGAAAGGGAGCGTCGTGAAAAAGAAAACAAGAACTGTAGCAGTCCATATTTCGTTATGCCCAAACCTGAAAGATAACACATCAGTCGTGCCCGCTCGCCAAGTATTTATCCGATCACTCACTCGAAGTGTGCTATCCCAACTTCCTGTACAAAGGGCCATGCCATCGACCGACACGCCCAGACAACTGACCCGGTTCTCATGCCCGGTTAAAACCCCGACACGCTCACCCCTTAGCGTGTCCCAGACATTGCAAGTCCAGTCATCGTATCCTCCGAAAAGAATACGACCAGAGATAGAGAATGCGACTGAAGTGATTCCACAGAGGATGTTGTCATGAGTGAAACTGTTCAGTTCGCGGTCTGCTCGGATGTCGAACAAGCGACAGGAGGCATCATCGGAACCGGTTGCAAAGGCATCGCCGTTGGGGAAAAATCTGGGGAGAACTAGTAAGAAAAAGGATAACTCGACAATGTCTTGGACGTACTGCACAGCATTGATATCGGACTCGTGGCCAGTAAAAGTTTGTGTAGCGCGACCACTACGTATATCCCAGAGCTTCGCGGTGGCATCGCATGCACCGGAGACAAAGACATTTTGGTTTGGGCCAAGCGATAAGCTGAATGAGATACGGAGGTGAGGCGACGCAGGGGACACGTTGAAGGACAATCACCTCATAACATCACCAGTATGGTCGCTAAATTCAACAACTCGCACCCCGGCCTCGATATCCCATAGCATACACGTCATGTCACCGGAGCTAGTGACTATTTGCCGGTCATTGATAAATCTGCAGCAACTGAGATAACCAGAGTGAGCACTCAGTTCACGAGCGCCTCTGACGCCGTTAGCTTCCCGGCTGTTGAGATTGTAAATGGAACAGATGTTGTCGAGACCGCCACAAGCGACGAAGTTTCCGGACGGGGAGTATGCACATGTCATGACCCAACTTGACCGAAGGGGGATTGCGTGGACCTTGTTGGTGGTGTAAGCATCCCAAACGATTAGCTTGCCATCCTGTGAAGCGGAGACAAGATGCCGCCGATCTGCAGCCCAGTGCATGGCATAGATCTTGGCCAGGTGACCCTTGAGTGCCCGTCGGGGCCGCATGACGATTCGGGGGAGAGTGTCGACTTCGGCAGCCATCGCACGTACTGGGAGTAAGCAAGGTCATTGTGTGCATCCTCGGAGAGACAGGGATCGCATTCCGACGGAGAGACGTACAGCTAGTGTCGGCGGAGGCCTCTCTGCTCGCACGGATTTTCTCCTTCAAGACCTCTGCCTCACGACGTGCTGCGGCGATACGTTCCTGTATATCACTCTGGGGCTGAGCCATTATTGCGAGCGAAATCTGAAGAAAGTAAGAGCACTAGTTGCCTTGTGTTGTTGTCTTTCGAGAGAAAATTTGCGCACCTGCGATGCTTGCGAAACAAGGATGGGTTAGTGGAATGGTATGCGAACAAGGCTTCACAAAGGAGTGCGGCAAACTCGTCTACAGTACCACCGGCAGCGACGACGACGACAAGGAAAGCGATGGCGACGAATTCCACGCGTGCTGGGAAAGACGTTGGCGTTGCTGCACCGACGCTCGTCCGCGCTCACAATGCCGGCCGTTCCCGAAACTCCGACAGTGGCGCATTCGCCAGCGCATTATCCACAAACTTTGACATCTACCCTACGTCCGACATCACCCGCGCACACGTGCGATCCCCTACAAGCCTGCTGGGACTGCATACAGTCATCAGATGGGCTGCATTGCCGCAGAGTCGAAAGACTCCTTGACCGCGACCCCAGCCACACACCTCTTGCGGCAATCACAGCCATGACAGTCAAGAAACCGGTGTGAAGTACTTCACAAAACACCCAGAGTAGATGTATCGGGGCAACTCACGAACGATCAAGTTCAAGTATGAAAAAAGGCCTCAATCACCTGGGTTTCTTGGCACATTCCGGGTCAACGGCACACCGTGACGGCATCAAATGGAGAGGGTCCATATAATCGCATCCATATGGGGCAATGATATCATATGTTCGCCACCCAGAGGATCCAGAGGATGGCTGAAATGCACTGTCATGAGCAACGATTTCATTCATGAAAAAGCGCATCGGCTTACACAGCCAAGCAAGTTCTACAACGATCATGGACGTAAAAGCACCACGGCGCAAGATATCGATTATGAGCCTGTACTGATCAATCAATTTCTAGGAAGGGCTACTAACAACAGCCACTAACATGACCGGCACGAAATATGGACGCAGTCGCAATACCGCACAGAATGTGGCCGTAACGCCGAAGTATCCCTGTGTTTGTGGTGTCAAACTTGCGGAGATGGCCAGTACAACAACAGAGAAAAGCACGGTCACTCTCGGGATGTAGGTCAGTAAAACATCGCGTTCACTTCATCGTATGCTCGCCAATAACAGCTTGTTTGATGTATGGAATCACGCCCATCACTGAATGGCGGGCAAAGAAAAGCGCCGGGGAAAGAATAAAAAGCTTTCACTGGACCTCTTGGCGTTCATGACAGGACATATCCTGAGACCGAACCAAAAAATGTTGTAGTCTGAACAACCACCTTCCGTCCACTCATGGAACCCTTCCTGACGGATGATCTGGCGGCCTTGATCTGGCACAGCCCCATAGGAGACACAGACGTCCCTCGGCGCCGAAATAGTGGCACAGCCGATGTGACAAGATCATAGCAGAGTTGCTTTCCTCTGGAGCGACGTGACCTACTAAGTAGTTTCTCATAGCAGTGCCCAATAAAGGGCTTGCATGAATTGCAACATCCCTAGTCGTACGCAAACCTTTGGGTGTGACCGGCGACAATGTAAATTGTTCTGTTTCAAGGTACAAGGCACGACTCAGAAGGGGCTGTGCCTGTGTTCCAGCCTTCACGCAAATAGACGGAAGATCAACACAGGGATGATGGAATTCTTGGACATCAGTGACAGGTACAATACTGTTTACTTTCCTATTCTTGTCGGTAATCAAGCAGACAATTTTGACAGTTTGACAGCTAACATGTGTCAAGTTTCAACCTGGCACGAACAGAACTCACAGTTAGCGGATCTGAGGCTGGAGAATTAACACGTTCTCTTACTGTTCTACACCTTTGTGGAGCACATGCAACTTCCACTTTACTTTCCAGGTATGCCCTTACGTTCAAGTCATATATTTATCATATCGCCCTGACTCACTGGGGAGAAAGAATACACGAAAGGTTTGTGCCTTAGCAGCGATCAACGACCGACACTCTCTTGGCGAAAGGTGACCGAGGAATCGGTTTAATAGTACAGGCACTGACATATGGGGTAAAAGCATGAGTGTTTCTGACTGATTGGGGAGTAGGAAACGATCCGTATGATTGATGTCCAAACATTCCAACCAACTTGAACGGTATCGCTCTTCAAACCGTCACAAGCGCTGTCGTGCTGGCTATGAAGAGAGGGGTTGCAGATAGCACTTTTCGGCGTCGACCCATACCAGCCAGTACAACACTGCATTATTATTGTTACTTGGTTCAGTGTACACCGAGATGAGTTCTCATGAGCTCTGCCACAGAGCTCTTCTGATTTTCCCGTATAGCATACTGTGCTGCTGTATTGATGGTGAATTAAAGCAGTATTCACGACGATATTTCCAACATATATAATGGAGGATTGACGGCCAGAAAGCGTCGCGCTTTTGTGGTGAACATTATGCGATGTTTGAAATGGTCGGCCGGCGGACGCGGATGACGCCTTGTGTGTTTCGGTCAGTAACGCCGAATATAGAACCCAGGCTAGCGGTCTGGATAATGCCGTAGCCTGAGGTATATCTGACCAGTGCCAACTTCTCTTGATGATGCTAAGAGTGCCTATCTATTCCAAATTACAGCCTATACATTGCCAGGGCGAAAACAACAACATAGGATATACTAAAACTACATATGTCCATATTGATTGTCGTTCCTCGTGAACGGGCGGAGAAAATCTGGAGCTAGTATCAGAGAAAGCTGAATCGTGCAGGGAGGTGATGGTCATAGCCTCACATGGAATAAGTCAGTTGTAATACGCTGTCAATGCGCGATAAGTAGTCTCCGCAGCGACTTCCATAGCGGTGCCCCTGTCACGGGCCACCCCCCTCCCGTACTCGATGCCATTAACTGTGGGTAGTCATTCGTCAGCACGCAGGTAAGAAGCTATTGACTTGGATGACTTACAATATGCGACGGCTAGCCATCGTGTGTCGTGTGATGGGCCAGACTGTGTGTACGACCAGGAAAGATTCCGCGTATGACCATATCGACCTTGGAGATAGTTGTTCAAGTACATTCGCCAGTCACTTTTATGGTCTAGAGCGTCGTCATGGATCTTCGAACCAAAAGTGGAATCGAATAGCACTTACGCTGCATGATACTGAGGAAAGAGGATGACTATAATGGTCGTTTGGAGGTGGTCGTTATAAGATCGTTAGAAGGAGATCAGTTGGAGGAGACGGTATCTGGGACTTGTCGAAGTAAGTGTCCCAGAGCTGAAGGGTTTTTAAATTGAGTATCCACAGGAAGTCAGACAGCGTCATATCGAGTCAAGCGATAACGAGAAAACCGAGGCGTTATCCGAAGGACTGCCTCATTGAGAGTCAAGTGCCGCAGCTGTGTGCAAAGAACAAGCATGAGAGGCACTCAACCCATGTTTGGGGAGCAGGGATCCTTGTATTGCGATGAATCGTATCTGTAACAGGGTCTTAGGTAATGAGCATCGGTGTTAGCATCGACCGCAATATTCGAGCGAGTGGAGAACCTTCGCCGTACTTTGCCTGCCGATCTGACTCACAGTGCCAACTTGCTGTGTGTGGGAATAATCGTCTCGGGGGACAAGGAACTTCCGAGAGTATACATGACTGTCGCGGTGCTCGTCGGCCAAGTATGTGCACCTATTTTCTTGTCATAAAGGTTTCGTAAGACCGATATCCGCAGAGGAAGACGAATTTGAATTGGCAGTTCTGCTAGATACCACGGTGAACATTATGATAGAATGGTGGCAGCGGCAGTCAATTTTTGACCTGGATGACGGGACTGTTGTTGACCGTTCCATCAACCAAAATAACGACTTGAACTTGGTTCGCAGCCGCAGTCCTTGCAACAATAAGAACAAGTCGTAGCTTCCAGCGCAGAGCCATTACTGCGGTAACCTTGACTGAAGTCACGTATGCATTCCGCAGCTCATGGAAGAAAAAGGACAGTAACTTCGCATGTGAGTTGAAAGCACGGTCCTTTGTTTCTCGAAATCTTTCCTAGGCTCGGTATTGAACAGATGTTGAGTGGCACCACGACCTCGGATGATCTCGGACTGTTTTAGGTTCCGTTCCCATAATTGGTACGCCCCTGTGCATTTTATGCTCGGAGTTGGTGCAATCCCGCACCGCTACAGGAACTTTTAACATATAAATGGAGAATTTCGTGACGTAAGCTAAAGTAGGAAGAAGGTTATGAAAGATGAGGTAACGCAACACGGGGATGATCTGACAATTATTATAGAGGTTTAACCCTCCAGTTTCCTGCTGTTCAAAGCAATCAAAACTCTTTCCGCCGCCTGCTCCTTGGCTGCACCAACATTCGCACCACTTCCACGACCCCACTCGATGTTGTTTACTGGGGACGAAACATTGGTCGTAGATACGACGGAGCAAAGCTTGCACGTACGATATGCTATGGCCGACCAGGTCGGTCGATTATCAGGGCCAACGTGTGATGTTTCCCAAGTCAAGCGGTGACGTGGATCATCTCTGTAGGCTTCTTGCAAGTAATTGTTCAAGGTTTGGCGGAAACCTGCCAGCATTTTCTCGGTGAGTAACGACTAAGTAAGGAACGGTAAATCGCTTACGGGTGGGCTGTTCGGCGGCCATGTAGAGTGATTTTTTGTGAAGCTAGTCAAGTTGATCTCAAAGCCTGCCGTCCTTATATTCTGCAGCCCCGGCTGTGCGTCTTTTGTATGGCTTTCCGGAGGCAGAAAATTCCACAGGTTGATAGGCCGGGGGTGGATCCTAACCGAATTTTTTTGCTTTCTGGAATTCGTACTTCTGATCACTGTAATATTGCCGATGGCACAGACCAACCTTCATAGCGCCCCTACACTGGATCTACCAAGCTGTAGAGATCGAAACACCTGCAACAAATATGGATAGTCAGGGTAATTCCAGGCCAGTCAACCGGCCGACTCTGGGGACATTACCGTCATAAACCGCTGCAAGGATCTATGTACCCAGGCACATGCTGTGGGGATAGGCAAAGAAGCGTCATAGGCATAATCGGGATGCAGATACATTGAAAGTCACTAGAGAGGAAGTCCGAGTCCGAGCACTGAGTTTGGGCACCCCCACTCACCAATCGAGTGTACTACAGATAGATTGGTAGGCAAGTTTACGCTACGTCCCTTACGTAATCATGGGGTACGTGCCTCAGGCTTTGCATCAACTTGCAGTCTTCCAGCAAGACCTGCAAATCGAAATCGCCCAAGTTACTCTGTTACTAGTATGGCCCAAGACAGGCATCGTAATAGCTGCGCCGCCAGTTTCTCGTTCGGCTTATCCGAAATTTCGCCATTTCATGCCGCCATGCTCTTCAGACCCCGCTCCGGATGTTCAACGCACATTCCACATGTCCGCGCAATGATTGACCACTTGACTGGACTGCACAGCGAGGGCAGCTCATGCCCACATAGATCACAAACCGCATGATTTCAAAACGACACTGCCTCGTCTCCAGCTGCCCCAGATCCCGCGATACCCGTTGTCCCACTGGCCCGCGTCTCGGGGAGCGGATAAACGCCTAGGAACGTTTCTACAGGCATGCAGCTTCTCCTTTCACACTCTTTCGATCCAGCCGATCTGGATGAGTCCGTACCTGAACGAGAATTCCTTGCTAATAGATGGTACTCTTCAAGTGGCGGGCAATTGCTGGAGCGTCACCCGGCGTTTCCAGGTCCTTCTCCTGGACCCTGCCTTTGACGGTCTTTGGGGAGATCCAATACAGATACCCGACATGAAATCCTCGTGGTCACTCTTTCGCTCGCTATTGCGTGTAGAGAGCGCGCCTTATTTCCTGCAGCTTGGCTATTTCGTGTATTATACCACAAGTGACAACGCCGTGAACGTGATGAGCGCACCTACAGAATTATTCACCTCCGTTGAGCAGCGCCTTCGAACAATACCGCCCTTTCATACTCATGACGTCTCCGCTGCTAGGCAGTATAAAATTCGTACATCGACAATGGGAGCCCGCCAGGTCACTACAGAATGTCTCCTGGTGTGCATTCTCATTCACCTTCAGCCGGATTCCTTCTTGCTCACAGTCTCAGCTCAAGATCCCATCGTTGCACTGAATAATTGTAGGTCAAGTATACTCCCCGCAACGCGATGTCGTTAAAAACGCTGTTGCCCAGACCTACAGTCCGTAGGACGGGCCGCCTCTCTTAGTTGGAAGGACTCGACTAGCGGTCCGACGCACGATCCTGAATGGAAATCCGTATGCAAGAGTGAGCATTCTATTCTTATGCTATATAATTTATCTGACAGATTCGCGCAGTTTCCGGGAAGGAGTATGGCATAGGCTTTGGAACCCACAAGCACCTTGCACGCGGTGCGGCGGCAACACTCGCTCTAGAGTCACTCAGACTCGAGGCTGACAATGAGCGCGGCTAATGAGTTGGACTGATCCTCAGCATCCCTCTTTGACGGTGACACGATTAACGTCAGTTCTTCCGCGTTCTCTTTTTATTTATTATTCCATCTTTCTCTCCTCTCACATCTGCCCCCGCAACCATCCATTGCATCTTCTTTTTGTACCCTTACGCATAGTCCGCGTCCCGGAGACTTGTTATCTATTTGTGTCATTGGATTGTTCAGACGTGGCCATGAAAAGACTGACATTAGCTTATGAATCAGCATAGGCCGAATAGTGTGAGATGAACGATATGCGATTCTAGATTCGGGCTGGCGCATGTGCCAAGGTCCGACATTGGCTGCCATCCCAACACGACCACCATGTAGGTGTAAGAAGAGTGATGTCGAAACATGTTGCTAAATCTGTCGCAGGCGCTTTGTGGCCGCATGGAATAGTTCCCGCAGTTTTGCTCGCTCAAGATTATCGTCGTGGTGACTTTCCAGGTCACCGGCATTTCAGTCCTCTCGATCCCTGTCATGGCGGAGTTGATCGCTGACGCTAGGTACAAACCCAACATTAGGTTGCCGGAAGAATGCAAGCCGTCATCATCATAATTGCCGGTGCGGGATTCTCACTTCACCCTCCATATTTTGGCTTGCGTGTCGACGAATCAATGCAAGTCGTGGACAACAGCCACTCAGGCAGAGGCCTCCTTTCGGGTTACTGCGCGTGTTTTCCTCATGTGATCTGATTCATCGGTTGCAATGATGGGTATTCTAGAGCCATAATCGGTGGATCGAAATCGGCCCCAACATCAGGTATAATTCCCGGTGCGAATTTGCCATGAAAGGATAAAGAAACTACCCATTTGTCCTTCATTTATTCTTTCGACTTCGCCATATCCTGCTACCGTTGATGGCCCAAAATTTCTTGCATAGGATAACCGCCGCAACAGGATCGTGTCTGCAATCCGACGTCGACTGCGTACCTGACACGTTCAATTGATTCTTTTGCAGGTGTTTACCGACAACATCTATTTAGAATCGGTCACGATTCTCCTCCGTAGTGGTGACATGGTCGACTCGCATCGTGGTCCCAATGTTGGCTGATGCCTCATTGAGTCGGTCGGCACGACTGCGAGCTTCCCGAGTAACTTGTTAATAACACCGGGAGCGCCGTTGGAAAGCAGTCCCGGCTTTCAAACCAGGTATTCAAGTAAGTTATCGATCAATAGGAATTGTCGGTCTTTGTGCCGCTATGCACTTTTTCCGATAATTGCTGATTCAGGGATAGCTTTCGTAGTAACACAGCACTAACCTGTGTTTCAACATGGAGCGATGAAACAATGTCTGCTTTATTCACCGATAAGAACTACGGCTTAAATACGCCAGCAAGAATGGGTTGGTAGACAGAGAAGAAAGCCCATACATTGTCGTCCTCGTAACACTATTTCTCAGTCTTGACATTTCCCTTTCACACAATGGCTAATGAAAGTGGGTCAATATTATCCTCTTTCGCAGAGAGAGAATCTTACAGGGTTATAGGCTCCATCACGAGACTCAATAATTGTGTGACAATTTTTGTTTTCTGTATGTCCCGATCTGACTGTGACGAAGACCTCCAGAAGCATGGTGGTGAACGTTCATTGAGTTGGAAAGTATCCACAGAAGGCAAACCAGATGCCTTGAAGTGGATTGCGGAATGTAAAGGTACGGAATCGCCTACATGGTGCTGAAGTAGTGACATTGGTTGACAACATATTTTATTTTAGTTGGGGGCCAAGTGCTTGGATCTGGAACTGGCGACCAGCTTCGCATTGCTAAGGAAAATGCGGCACAAATAGCTTGCCAGAGGTTGGGGGTCTGAGCATGACTTGTTCTCTAAACATGTTACTCGCCATCCAATATCCAATCTAATTAGTCACAATCGCGGAGTTTCCAAAAATGGAGAGACTGCGACCGAGGACCCTCGCAAATCGCGCCTCCGCCAGTTTGTTGCTGGTTCCGCTGAGATTGCTTTGGTGCTTGAACTTCGAGAAGTTTATATCCTGAGTGTCACAAAAAAGACTCAGATAATCTAATGTTACGACGCCTGACACCATATCTTTTCGCTGGTCTTTTGGGTGCGGTCTTCGCAAATCGAACTTTTCCGAACGCATGCTTACTTTCAACAACTGGCGGCATCTCAGGCGTTGTCTCGGGCATCTACACTTTTAGACCACTTTTCGACGGAACCAGCGCTAAACAGTACGTACTTGACTTGGGCCCGGGAGAAATATCACCCTAATTTCATTTGGTTGTCAGGGAAATTCGAGGCGCGGCAGACACTGTCAGTTCAACAGACCAACCCCAATCACAGCGCGACGTCGCCCCTTAACAAGGCAAATAGAATTTCACGCATGGATGGTTCGGTAAGAATGACTTCTGTGCACTGCTGATGTTCAACTGTCCGCGCCGTAGTCATCTCCAACCTGCCTTAAGTGTCAAGCAATGTATTCATGATGTGGCCGTCGGGGAGGGTGCAAGGCTGCACTATCCGGGCGCGTTGCTGCATCAATCATAGTTCCGCATACATGGGATCGATTGGTCACGGATTCGCACTCGATCCTAATAAACGTAGCAAATTTCCGCTATCTCCACTATTTGCATCCACAATACGCCTATTGAAAATATTCACCGGCGATCGACATCCATCCTCGTCACCCTGTTGCTACTGTTGGCTATGGCGTCACGGCGTTCCCATATCTGCACATGTTTTCAACAGAAATGCAACCAGAAAGGACAAGGTCCCAAATCCTTACCTGCAAAACGGTCTCGCCTAGGAAGATCATCTCCTTGCGCGTTTCTTCAACGATAAGATCTTGTATTTGCAGCCATTTTTCGCCCTCACCGCCTCCGCCTCCAACTCGGAGATGAACCTTCCAGACCGTGTTCTCCTTGTCACGTGTGGTTCCCGCAACGGACTCGTGAGTGACATTGGCGATCAGATCATAGACCGTGGGCGAACGCGATGGTGGCGCATCAAGGTCTGCCAACAACAATGTCGACGGAAGATCACACGGAGATAGATGATTAGCGATGTGATCACATGAAAGATCGACAACCATACATTCGCGGAAATCGAGACCCCTGAGGGGGAAGGTGACGATGGTAGGATTCTTCTCCTCCACGAAGACATTCTTTGTGAACCGCTTGTAGTGGAGAATAATATATCGTGGGAGACGCTGACATTTGTATCGCCTTAGCTGACCTGCCGACTCCTTTGATGGTGTGTGACTATGAGTGACGGAGGAAACGTGTCAAACATGAGGTGTTTACCTGTGTAGTGATGCCATCGTATTTGGCCAATACGGAGTGTATGCCAACCTGCGGGATGATGTTTTTCTCGACTGCGTCCTGGAATAATGGTGGCGGCGGGAGATCGACGGCTAAGAAGAGGAACGGTGACACCGTCGACTTGATGTCTGGTGTGCGGAAATCATAGATCGGTATGAGCGTGATTCATGACCTCAGCGTGCTAACCTCTGTCAATATCGAATTTCGGCTTTTCGTTTCCTGCTTCATCAGGGCGCATAATGACTTGCTGCGTCTCTACGCGAAGCTCTCCCTGGAAAGTCGAGAAAATTACACCTGTGCAAGATATGTATTACGGACACTCGTTAACTAGAACAAGGACCTACTGGAACTCTTTTTTGTACCACCTAGATCGACATGCAGGCGATTAAGGAGCCAACCAAGGAATTCTACTGGATCTCCTAGCTTCTCTAAGGAGAATTTCCCAGAACTAGCACGATTCACTTCCTGCAGGAACTCATGCGGACTGACTTGGCTTTTGAAAAGCCGCGGATTCCATACTTTCTTGGCGAGTGCAGCGAACCTCTTGAGAAGCTCTGTTTCTTTCCCCCTAAAATCTGATAGGAGCAAGTAGTCTCGGAGTGGAGGCACGTGAAGGAGTGAGTGTATGATGACATTCATATGATCGTTACGCTTGATGTTGTTGAGACCGACGTACCCTTGCAAGTAGGGTTTGTGTGTGAGATCGTAAGAGGGTTTAGAGAGATGAAGGGGAGATGAGAGGTTCGCTATCGATGCTTTCGTGAATTTAGGATTCAACACGAAAGCGATATCTTCGAGCGACGGGTCAGACACAGGATAGCCATCTGGGAGTACGTAGACCTGACAGTGCACAAGGATGAGTGGCTGGAAAACATGTGAAATTGAAACTAACCTTTGTTGTCTCGAGATTGATGAACACATGATGGTCCTCATGAATGGAGTGAGCGTAGGCATATGAGCTGCGGCCACGGCCTTGGAAATACTTTCCGCAGACAAGACAGCCGTACGTATTAATGTTAGAGGTCGAGACCGAGCATACTTTCTCAAAATCAAAGTCAAGCAGAGCCCTGTTAATCTGCGAGAAATAATGAGGGAATGTCAGAAACTGAGGTGGCCGGGCATACAGTGTCGAGGTATAAGTCCGATGCCTTGTGCTCATTTGCGGAAGTTGTAGCGTCTAAAGAGTGCGGATCATCATCTTCAACGTCCGACCCAGGGACAGATGGTGTATTTCCGTCGACCTTGCTGCCTGGCGCATGGCTGAGACCCTCGGACCCTGACACAGCGGGGCTGTCCTCTGTCCTAGCCCGTTTGGTCGGGGGCTCTCCGTCGGTGTTGGAGGACTGTTTCGGGGACAGCGCGCGGCCTGAGCCAGACATACTGAACAGGATGTTGCCAGTGACCGACGCGACGGAGTATGCCAGAGCTAGCACGCGAGTCCAAGGGTGATTACGTAAACAACCGCCGACAACTTGCTTGCCGTCCGACACGCTCGCGGCTTGGGATGCTTTCTGGCACTCGTGCATCGCTGCGGGTTCTGTCCTGCCCAAGGGTTTCCGCGTTTTGCTCGAGAGCAGGCGCACATGTCGCCCCCCAGCCAAAGCCGTCACTGGCACTGGACCCGACTTTGCAGTCTTTGCTTCACGAAGTAGACATATCTTTGCGGTCCAAGCACAAAGAAACAGGAGAGCTACAGCCAACACCTGCGCAAGAACTACAAGTATTCAAACATGGTGATGGCGCAATACAATATTATGACATGGACCACGAAGACGACCCGACTGAGGAACCTGCACGACGCAGGGAGGACCGTAAGTCACCTGCAGCTCGGTTCGGAAGTGATGGAATCGGCACTATTGTCTTGTTCCCTGAACTTCAACGCGCAATCACGGAGCTCATCGACGGTACGCTTTATCCTCATTTTTGTATTCGACATCTGGGATCGCGTATAGGTACAAACAAGACCCTACTGCACAGTGATGCAAGACGTTTGTTCGCAGGGAAGGATACCTCGGGAGAAGGTTGGTCCACGACCTATGACGTGGAATACAAAAATCGTCGACAACGTTATCAGCACTTTGTGCGTGATGGAACGGCTTTTGCGTCCGTCATCCTCCCTGTCCATTATTCCGCCATATATGCGGTGTTACGTCACGTGAAGCATAGATTAGGACCATCGTGGGGTGTGGAAAGGGTAATTGATTGGGGCGCTGCTACTGGAAGCGGACTCTGGTATGGTCTCCCGGTGGATATTCTTGACTGTTCCTCAGGGCTCTTTAGGGCAGCGGTGAGCGTGTTTCAAAAACCACCCGCAACTCCAGGAGAGGAACCTCTGTTGGCGAACTCTACCATCCTCTCGTATGTCGGCCTAGATCAGCGCGAAGGTCTTGTCTCGATAGCTAAGCAACTCCTGCGAAGTGAAGGCTTCCTCCCTCATCTGTTACGGTCGCTGAGACCATTGCACAGAATCTGAACTTGGTGCATTGAGTGTCGCGTGGAGGAAGTCTTTTCAGGAAGAATACAGCGTTGATCCTGCTGATGGCCATTCTACAATCGCTCTCTCAGCATTCATGCTATCAGCGCAACCTTCCCCTCTCGCTAGGAAAAATATGGTGAAAGAAATGTGGGACAGTGGCGCACAAACGATCGTATGTCCTACTTGTTCCTGTAATAACTTGCAAATTTATCGTAGACAGATCCTGATCGACCATAGCTCACCTGCTGGTTTCCAAAATATCGCAGAAGCTCGTCATCTTTTGCTCGACCTAGGTGGCAAAGAGGCTGAAAACCCAGGAGTGAATCGGCCTTGTCGGGGCTCACACGTGGTCGCCCCGGTGAGTTGACGGCTCACAGACCTTGAACGTGTTGTGAACTGACTTTATTTATTTATTTTTCCTTTCATTTTTGCCTCGTTTTTCCGTCCATTTCCCCCACATTTGAAAATACTGTATCTCCACGTTCTTCCACTTTAACGGTATAGTGCCCGCACGATCGCCCCTGTCCCCTTCAACATTCCGGGCCCAAAGGTCTGGTCTGCAGCTTTTCCCAACGCCTGCAACGTCCCACGTTTGTCCGGCGCACGAAACACGCAAAGCAAGGGCACGAGGATATCGGCTACTCATACGTAGTTATTCGGAGAGGGGCAAGACCCGATAACATGATTTTAGGCGCAAGGCGACTGGTGGGAAGAATGGGAGGTGTGGAGAGGGAAGCGACAGAGCGAACAATGGCAAGGACACGTGCTCTAAGGGAATTGCAGCGTGCACACGAACAGCGACCTGATCATACCAGTATGAATCCGCTATCACCGTCGTTCTCGGTGTCAACAGCGCGTCCCGCATCAACGCATGCCCAATCACCCCCATCTACCGACGTCAATTCCGCCCCCGGGGATCAAGTAAAGGTACAGCCCTCTGTGCCTGTGGATGACGGTGTTGGCACCGGTGCCGTAGAGGAATCTGGGCCGGTGGCGAGCGTAGACGCCGCGTCCTTCATGTCACCCCGTGTTGATGAGCTGTCGTCGGGCGAAAGCATTGTGCGAGCGCAGGCACAAGAACCCTCGTCACTAATATCAACAGCGCCACCAGTGACTGGCCAAACAGGCTATACGGAAGAACCTGTCCCGGAGGGTGCGCTTGAGGAGTTCGAGTCGCCGTCGAATCTTGAAGAGATTCTGAGGAGCGAGGCATACGGGTGGCCGCGTCTCGTGTTTCCGCCGCTCAAGAAGAGCGGTCATATCATCATTGACGCATGTACGTGTGAAGGTTGGTATCCTCTTCATATTCTCGCAGTTCTTCCCGTCATCTTTGGGGATGAAAAGATGCTCATGTTTTCATCTCTGCAGGGAAAATAATGCGACTTACCATTCCAAAATCGCAAGGCAAACAAGCTTTCTATGATGCCCGTAAATCATCTTGGGGCGACATCTTTCCTCACCCGTCCAAGAATAAAGCCATTGAGCGTTTCCAACCAATTGATGAAGGAGCCACCTCAAAGCAACAGCACGCGAAGGGATCAGATATAGGAAAACGATCTAAAGGACGAGGCATGACGGACAGAGCACAAGAAAAAAGCTATGCTGCACTCGACGACAAGCTTTGGAGGGAGCAGAAGGCGAGATGGAAAGCTTCTAGAAAGGAATTTACATTCGCAGACGATGAACCTTTACGGTTGGTTGACTCCGAGGGAGGAAATGTCCACCACTACTGATCTACCCGTGCCACCAACCTTGAACCACTCCCTTTGCTCCGTCATAGACTTTCCTTATCAAGAGCATGCATGTTATTTCCAAGACAGATTTCCCGTTATGCATTATCAACATTGTCTAACCACTTTAACCAAAGTGCTCCTTCCGCGAGCATCGTGGATGGACTAGGATAAAAGATCAAGATAACGCCGGCGACAGGCAGAAGAGGGTTCGTCTTCGTGTTCACATCTGATCACCATTACCAAATACAACGCCCATGCCAAGCTGTACCAGCGTCATCCAACTACACTGCGCAAAATGGTATATCCGGCAGGCCATCCATCAAAGATCCTTTATCTGAATGCCGGGCGCCTGGGTTGAGCTGAGAAGTACCCGAGTGATCGCGTTCACTACAGGGACAAGTATCGGTCAGCCACTTATGGTTTGCTAGGATACGGGGACGATGAATGGCGGTGCGTCGATCGGAAACCAATGCAACTAGGATGAAAAAGGGAATATTGCAACGGTTTGAAGGTGAAATTTGAGGAGACCGGTAGATCAACAAAAGGGAAATGTTGGATCAGTGAAAGATGTCAGGAGTATCATACGTAACACCGAACGATTCGGAAATGCAGGAGTATGAGAACCAGGTTAGAGACATGATGAAACAAAGAATGGAAAAAAGGAAAGATTTGACACAGGAGACACGCACCAGGCTTGACACTTTTACTGCTGTTTTTTCCCTTTTGTGCTTTGGCCTCAGCCTCCGCAACGGCATCTTTGAGATTCCCTGTAGCACGCTTCACGTTGAGGACAAATTGTTTGACATTCTTTACCACATCCTCGATGGGGAAATGCAGCTAAGAATTCGGGCGGAAATTAGTCCACGAATCGAAGAGTGAAGACGACAAAGGCCAGAACAAGGTACGGCACTCGTATACTCACTTTCCCGATCGGTATTCTTATCGTTCCTGTCTTGTCACCTCTCCACTCGGTCGTTCCTTGCAGCTTTTGGATATACCCCTCAATATCCTCTGTAACAGTTCCTCGTCTTTCGGATGGCATAAGACCGCGAGGACCAAGAATACGACCCAATTTACTACTAATGTTACGGATGAGAGATGGCGTGCAAAGGATGGTCGTGCAGTTATTGTGTTTGCCTTCTGCAACCTGCGTTTGGTCTTCAGTGGCGGAGGAAGAGGCGAGAGAGGAGAACAAACAGCGTCAACTAGCTCCAATCCACCGACGACGTGGGCACCTGCTTTTTTTGCCTCGTCTGCTTGCCGTCCATCCGCAAAGACGAGAATACGGTACTCTTTTCTTGGCTTGGCCTCTCGCGGAAGGTTGATACGACCTGTTGGTATAGGTGCACCACGCGACATAGCAGTCCGGATCACCAACTCGTACGTCGAGTTGGGTCTTGCAACTTCCACTGCCTGGTGGACAGAGTGAGAAGTGCCGAACGCGTAACAATGACAAACCTACGCGAAGAACAGCGATGGCGTCGGCGAGGGTCATCTTCTCGTGCGCGTATGCATCCTTACCGCGCTTCGCCGCCTTTCTTTTGGAAATAAGGTCAAGCTGGTGTTTCGAGGGAGCTTTCTTCTTCTCGACTCGTTTTGCGAGTGCGACGGGGGACGAGGAGAAACGGCGGTTGGGTGCAAGCCGAATTAACGCAGACGGAGGCTGCCCAACTCGTCAGAACGGCCCTGACGCATGGCCTGTGTACTTACTGGACTAACGAACGAGAACGTACATCGCTGGCAGAGGAGACCGAGGCCGGACGACATCGAGGAGAATAAGAAGTCTTGCGGTAGTACGTCGTGGGAATCGACGCATTTTCGACAAATCCACCATGTCGTTGGTCAAGTGTACTCGTCGTCCGACACTGCGACCCTTGCAAATTTCAGTGCGCCATGCAGTGACGAACGCGCAGGCGATAGATCCGTCCAACACCCAGCGCGAAGTCATCCGTCGCATGCTCTATCCACCAAATGTCCGCACCGGGTCGTCCCCCACCGGTACATGGCGGCCAGACGTAGCTCTCGCGCTCCAACGCGCCATTCCATCAGCGCAAGCACACAAGACGATAGATAGGGCCTGGAAACTCTACCAACGCCATCTGCGCAAAAAACGCGACGAAGAACTGCAGCGCAAGTTCGAATGCATGAGAAGGGCGATGCAGGAGCTGGAGGAGATTGACCCTGCGTTGTTCAAGGAGGCTAATAGGACAGAGGATCCGAGAGCCAGGAGTCTTGCCGAGGTGGATACGCTCAAAACGTGTTCCAACGCTGAGAAGAGAGCCATCGAGTCCAGAATCAGAGGACTGTTCCCTCGCGAGCTCAAGGTCCCAACAGACACCCCGTCAAAAGAGGGCTGGCCGCACGACTGGAAGCCATTCAATCGCCCACTATAGGTCAGCGCACCCTCAGTTCCTTGGTCATGACTCTAATAATCTGCATCAATCATAGTTGTGATACCCACTTGAATGTGCTCATAGATCACACATTAATTGACGGGAAGTTGGCAAAGACAACAATTAGTGTTCTACAAACCACTCAGAGTCCCCCGATATCCCTGAAATCAGCCATCCGTTCGGCAGGAATACTCATAAAGGTATCCGAGGCACCCCTTCCGGCTGTCTTCGCGACCACAGCAGCGTGTACCCCGTCTAATGCTTTAGTCCATGAATGAAGTGCAGCATATCGCTTTTTCTCAAGTGCTTGACTACAAGGGGATGAGTATCTGTTGTGTCAGACGATAGGAAAAAACATACGCGCGGTCCAGCTCTAATCTCATGCCAACCTGGTCAATCCGACCATCTACTTTGCCTTCCAGGATGAGCCCTACCAAGAGCTCCTCAACCTCCGCAATCTCGACGTTGAGTTGCTTCAAGGTTGGGTTAGATTCCACTTTGCCTTCGAGCCAACCCGACGCACCTTAGCAAGGAACGAAAGCTCGAGACGTGTGTATGGCTTGATGAGATCAATGAGGTATGACGTGCGCAGACTTCGGAGGAGTTCACCGATGTATGATCTAATGAATGTATCGTCCATGATTGTCGAACGGTTGTCTGCACAAACCCTCTTTTAGTGTCAGAACTCTGATATCCAGTCTGTCTAGCCAACCTTTCAATATCTTCTCAGCCAGGTGTACTTCTCTCCTTTGATAGGCGTCTACCAGATCCGTCATGGCTTTGATTTGAGGGTCTGACTTGTAAGGCTTCGTCTCTTGCGAATCGAATGGGTTCACTTCGCTCCCCGTTAGCATGTTGGCTAGCACAAGGTACTTGAGCACTTGTATGCGCTGCGGCGAGCCTGCTTCATCATAATTCCGGAAAGACTCGAAAAAGTCAGAGGATGCAAGCGACCACTGGCGTTCGCCCATCCACATTTTGCCACCACACTCCTTGATGACCCCCATGATGCGCGGATGTGGGATCGCGGAGCGAACGTTGTTCGAAGCATTGTAGATTTCCTGGTGACATTCGTCATTCATGACGCTTGGAAAGGGCAGATATGCAAAAGTACCTTGAGTTTCTTGACATTTCGCATTTCGTTGTGCATCTGGATTTCGAGCGCGTAGATCTCAAGGAGCTGCGTCCCTCGTTGCGACTGGTCCTCGTTGTCCATTGCACTTCTCGTCGTCGTGTGTAGTTCACGGATGATCTAGGCATTTCAGCATTCCACGACAGCGAAACGACGAGATGGTGTGCGCACCTTTTGGAGTCGACTGTACTCTTTCCTGTCCAACCAGAGCTTCGCGAGTTTTAGATTGGTCTTAACCGATAAACGCTGCATGGCGCCGATGTCAGTGCCAACCGGTGCCCACGAATGATGCCTTACCTCGTTCTTGGCCTCCTCCAAAGCCTCGTTCGTCGTGGCATAAAACCGTTCGAGGACGTTCACCTCAACGGCTCCTCCCTTTCCCCCACCCACGTAATCCAGAATCCCGTTGATGGTCTTCTCGGAATAGTTGCGTGTGACGGCCGACTTGGTGTATGTGAGCAGCTGGGTGTACGTTGCCAGTGCGTCCGCAGGGCGGTGAAGAGTCAGGAAGAGCAACTTCGTGGACTGTTTCAGGGCCTTGAAGCCCCTTGTGAATAACAATCGCTCGACGTCAGCACGAATGGAGAGAAGATCAAGACGAGATCGGGACGCACCAATCTCCCTTTTCCGTCTCCTGATCAACGATGGCCTTAAACTCCTTTAGCGCTTGCTCGGGGTCATCCTCTTTTTTGGCTGTTGTTCAACGCACGTCATGGGCAGACCGAGTCAGTCGAAACACGGGGTACGAGAAGAGGGGTCAGACGCACACTTTGCGGTATAGTACATATTCTCGACGTCTGCACTCCCTGAATCATTGGCTTCGTCGTTATCTGAATAGTCGAAGCCATAGTCCTATTCGTTAAATAGCGTCAGTGTGATTTCGCTCACCCGCTCGGGTCGCATGATCACGACTTGTTCACGATCGGAGAAAACACAGTACCTCGTCTTCGCTACCTTGCATGTATTCGGCATCATCATCATCCATTGTAGTCGTGACTCAAGGGGGCGTGAATAATGAGAGTGGCACGAAAGGTGCTCAGACTCTGATAGGACTTGCCAGTGCGCCACAAGGTGGAGTAATCAAGCTGTCAGCGTAGACAAGATTTCTGCCGAGTCTTTGGCTATACTTCTGGGTCTATCTATACGTACGTTTGGGACTAGGCAGGCTACGGTGTGCGCGCTGATAATAGGCATGGGTTGTTTTGCTAGTTCTTACGAAGACTCGGAGGTGACATGCGTCAGTCCCTCGAGTCTCTTTATCTCTTCGTTTCTTTCAACTGAGGTCGTGATGTACTCCCGTTTTGTCGCCGTTCTCTATCTCTCGTGTCCGCTTCCCGTGATGTCGTCGCTTGTCCAGCCTCGGTCATGACGCCTCAGCCCCCGCCACGTCCATCACGACCCACCAACAGTGAATCTTCGCGCCGCAGGGCCACAAGATTGCGCGGCACCTATGGTACCATGACCGAAACCTGCGTGCTCGCCTTCTCCCCCTTGGCTCACAGATCCAGGAGGTCGACGCGGATATCCCAATGGTTACCTTCGTCAGTCTTTTTTTCTTCGTGTGTTCCTTGAAAATGGGGTATTTCCGGCCGTTCTCGCGCGAGATTGTCGTCAACGGCTTCTCCGACTGCTGCTGTGGCTTTGTGATGCCCAGGATGTCCATCCAGGTGTGCCGTTCATGGTCGGTGGGGTCATTGTTACGTTGACGTCGCGTTCGTGACCCTGGGACGCGTGCAGTATTGTACCCCGGGCGAGACTCTTAGTTTCCCTGTGCAAACCCAACTGCAACGGGATCAAGACAGTCATTCACCGAATGTGGCCTGCGGGCCTTATTTCGTTGGTCCACTTTGATAGTTTAGATGGATTCCTTGATACGTGTTGTGAGCGCAGAAATGGGTTCCGAACTTATGATTTGCAGCTATGATAGTCATTCTCGGAATATACAGCGGTAAGATGCAATACAGAAATATATATGCTACTGGATTATGATGCATAGGGTATGTCGCGTTTGAGGATGCGAACTTGCGAAAGCATGGAAACGTGCGGTCATAAATGCGGTCAGAACATTGAATCTTCAAGATCGAAATGCGAATCGAATCAAACGAAAAGAGAGTCTGCTTGACTATCACCAGTCCGGCCACAGGTCGGCTAGACTGTTTGGGTCCTCTTCAGGAGTGTCCTTTTGTTTCATCCAACGGTCCGGGACCTGTTGGCACATAACGCTCAACACCACGTCCTACAGCTAGATCGCCAGAAGAACTCACCAGTGGGAAGTACCTTTCCATCGCGCTGATAAAGCGTTGCCTGTACTGTTTCGGCCCGACTATAGTGGGTTCGCCCTTCCCACCTCCACCAAGGAATGCAGACTCCTTCACCCAACTCTCAAGCTTCTTATCCCAGGTATAGGTGCGGATGTAGTCTAAGGAAACATCATGAACACATAAGAAAGGTTCGGCCAGCGGAATAAACCTGCCGACGATCCCGACCACAAGCTCGTGTGTTTCGTTATCAACACCAACTACGAGCGAGTAGTCCATGACGTTGATGTCCGACAGGAACTTGCTGTCGTTGTACAACGCGCCGCGCAGGATTCTCTTTGAGTGTTCCTTCAAATAGAATGGTGAGAGGTGTGCAGCTTTCCCCCCCAAAAAGTCAGCTGGATGCACAAGACAGACGACCTGTCGCTTACTTTCAACGAGGTTCTCGTCTAGTAAGACTTCGTTCTCCCTTCCCGTGGATCGCACATGCCGGTTCCTAGTAGAACCTTTGAGATCATAGATCTGTCACAAGGCACGATCAACCCCAAAGGGGTCCAAGGGGAAAAGGATTTATCCGTACCTTGGTAAACCGACGGTTGTAGAACAGGTTTTCCATGATGAGCAGATTCATGTAAGTCACTTTAGCCTTGGCTGCCCCTTTGTCTTTGGATTTCTTGAACGTCAACTTGTAGCAGCCAAAGACCTTAGCCAGTAACGTTGGGCGCTGATTGGGGGATCGAGTAAACCATGTCCTTCAGACAATAAGGAGACGACGTACATTCCCACTGACAGCAGAAGCCATGTAATCAAAGTACGCAGGAGCAAAGGTTTCCATCGTCTGCAACTCTGCGCGCGAAAGTTCTTTCGCAATGAATCGGTCGTCTGGGGACCAAAGTTAATCCGCCAGGGCGGAACACATGAAACAGCACGGACCTCGAGTCTTCAAGAACGCGGATCCGGACTTGCCACCGTTTGCATCCCACTTGACACACCGCGACAAGGACTCCACGATACTCTTTTCGCAATCGTACGTCCTCCGCAATGCATCGAATTGCTCAGGATACAGTATTGTACAGCTGATCGTTAGTCCACCGCTCTCAAACGCTGTCCACGGCGCATATAATCAGCCCGGGACCGCAAAAAAGTAATGATACTCACAAATGACCCAAGACATCTTTGTAGAAGGAGACTTGAGTTCGTCCGTAAGATTGACACAGTCCGAAGTATCCACGTTGACAACCCCCCACGTTGACGAGCACTCGGATACTGATCGATCGTCCGGCATGAATGCTTCGCCACCCTCAGTAACCTTGGGTTCACGAGATGTTCGTTTTTCAGCGCGAGATTTCGTAAGCATATCGCGATAGTGGGGTGAACTTGAGTACCTGCGATCAGCACACTGCAAGAAATGACGCTCAAGAAAGACCTACTTGAGCGCGAGGGCTATGATGGACGTCGGTTCGTCGGTCCTAACGACCATGGAGGAGTCCCTGAAAATATGCTCTGGATCGTTCAACGGATCCTCGTCGAGTTCGACACGCCGTGAGGGGAGCTGTGGGGGCCACAATCCTGAAAATGCTTGTCTAAAGATCGAACCGCGTCCTGGAAGTTCTTCCTGCGACAGCGTGGGCGGTGTCGGTGGCGGGTTTGTCTCCGGAGGAGAGCTCAAGAGCGGTGATGGCGGGCAAGACCGGTCTGCAGCAGGAGGAGAAACAGGCGGGGTGGACGTAGAAGGAGCTGGTGCCCCTGTTTCCTGAGCGAGAAGCTGGTCTGCAGTCGGGGCTAGATCTTTTTGAACGGCGACAACGGGGAGAGTCGTGGATTGCTCAGGGGATGAAGACTCAGCAGTTTTATCGGAGGTCTTGCGTCCTTCGTCATCGTCGCCACCTTCATCGTCAGCCTCGCTCGAACTGTCGGACATGTCGGACTCGTCTTTGATCGCATCTTTGATGCTCTCCAGCACTTCCACCGTTGCACGGGAAGATGCGACAGGGCGTACTTTGCGTCCACGGATGACCGCATACCGTCGATTGGCCCTCTCGCTCTCTCGACTGATACGTTCAAAATGTCTTGCGATGTTTGATACCTTGGTCCCGGCTCCCTGGGGAGGTCGTCTGAACCCTGGCTTTGACGCACCAATCGACGGCGCCCGCGGCTGGGGCACATCCCTGCCCAATCCTCTGGAAGATCTTCTTCCTCTTACCGTGCGCCCCGGGGGTGGGGGCAGTAATCTCCCGTCCAGCGGAGGAGAGGAGGGTTCGCCCGCTACCCTCGAATCCCTCTTATCTGGGGATGTCCTCCTCGAGGGACCCTGTGAGTCAATGGATGACCCTCCCTGTATTCTCACAGGACGTTGCCCTGGTCCACCAAACGACCTTCTAAACCTCGGTGCGGCATTCGCTGCATATCCAGACTCGAAATCAGACGTGGAAGCCTTCTTGGCGAGTTCGTGCCTGTGCTTTCCACGTATCGCGCCCCGTAGCACAACAGGCCTTGATGTATTGACATTCGACAAGGTTGTAGTGAGGTCTTCCTGCTCGCTCTCGGAAACGGTGGGAGGGGCAAGTGCTGTCCTGGCAAGTTCTTCGACACCATTAGCAGGGATAAAATCTTGGTAACGCGCGACGAGCTCTGCGACACTGGGATACTGTGAGGTGCGACGAGGCAGGCGAGATAAACGCGGAGGGGGACGGTCCACTTCGGGCTCGCTTTGTTCGGCCTGCTCTGCCTGTCATCCAATAAATCGCTCCCCAGGGAGATATAAGATGTCTTGGGCATACCTGCTTACTACGGCGAGCCCTGGATATCACCGGTTCTTCTTTCAACGCTCCAATAGTCGAATCACTGTCCGGGTCTGGTCTCTTCCCCGCAGGCGTGAGGTCTACAGGTAACACTCTGGGGGCTTCGTCATCGCTCCTTGGCGGGGCCACTTTCTCTACAAGCTTCTCTGATCGTGTCTCCAGTTCTGCCTCAGACGCCTCAGACGCGCTCGATGCTAACGAATCACTCGTGACGCGTCTCCTACTCGGTCCCCCCTCCTCTGCCTCCGAAACGCTCATGTGTGAATCGCCAAACGGACTCTGCAGGTCGTACTTTTTCGGCCACATCGCCCGCATAGAGTCGAACGCAGACACTCGGCGTCCGTTCTTGTCGACGTTTCGTGGCTTGGGAAGCTTATCAAAGTCGGCCTGCCAAGCTACGATCCGATCTTGTCTAAACGAACGGACTTGATTGAGAGCAAGAGTGTCCATCGGCGAGGACTCCTGGTAGACTTGGTTGATAAGCTGAGTGATCTCCCGTCGCTCCGCCTCCGCACGCGAGATGAGGGTGTTAATGTCCGCTGTGAGTTTTGCGTCGTGTTCCTCGTCACCCGTGGCAGCGTCGATGTTGATGAGCTTGAGGTCGTCCACGAGCGCAGTGTACCATGCGATATTCCGCCTATGCAACCTCTCGAAGTCAGCGTTCTTCAGTTCGAGCTGGATTTCGGGGCGGATCCGGATGCGCATCGCAGGGTAAACGATCTCATGTAGCGTCACGGGATCCGCTTGGAACCGCACAGTCATCCCCCTCGTAGCGAAATACCTGATGTGGTGTTGGTATATGTTGTGTTGACACCCGGCACCTTGTACAAGTTGGACGTCCGCGGGGTAAAAGTGAAGTTCGAGGAACTTGCCGAAAGAATACCGCTGCATCTCCTCGGAAATGGGTATGAACGGTGTCGCAGACCCGCAGACCCGACATGCGCTCCAAGTGGTGATCATGTCCGGAGCAGGGTGAATGTTCCTCGCCATGATTTGTCCGTCCCATTGTTCGACAGCTACGGCTAACCTCGTGTCATTGTGCACGAATACTTGGCAATGTCGTGCGAGAGGTTGGCCGCATCCTTTCCCTGCACACACTGCTTTGGGGTCTAGGAACTGCACCAACGTGTCGTTCACGGCCTTTTCGATGAACTGGCCGAGAGTGCAATCATTTTCACCGTAAAAAGTGATGTAGTGCAAGCCCGGAGCGAAGCATGCACGTCTGATTCCAAACTCTTCGATGGGAACCGTGTACCGCCACAACACAATACACTGATATTTTTCGACGATGAAATCGTCTGCATTCTTGCGCAAGTACCACTCCCAAATCCGCCGTTGTTCTTCATAGCGATATTTGACGAGACTAAGCTGAGATTCCAGAGCGATGTCTGTCGTAGTCTTCAAGGGTACCGGTTCGGGATCTGGGGACCCGGTCGTGGTGATTGGATGAGGAGAGACGACAAAGGAAGACCCAGGCAAAATAAAACCAGAAGTACTAGGCTGAGGGTCAAAGTAGCCTTTTGGATCTTCGACTTGAAGGTGCTTATCGGCTTCGGGCGAGGGCGTACGCGGAGGCAGAACGAGAGCTTCAATTTGTGCTTTGACGTCTTCCGTGTCCTGAGTAGCATTGCTGGTCAGAATTTCCACTGATTTTCTCTCGGGAATCGGTGTGCTAGACGGAGCTTTACCGGCAACCTTGGCCTTGCGAACGTCTCCTTTTTCTCCTCGGTGCACCTGGTCATCCTCCCATGCTCGCTGGACTTGCGTAAGCTCGTCGTCCAGCTCCTTCATGCGCAGTATAGGTCGAGGAGGCGGGAATCGTAACGTAGCGGAAACGGAGATGAAGGTCTTGTAGTAGGGATCGATGGATTGTTGGATGCGTTTCGAGAGCCTAAGCCGTTCGGCATCTGCGTCAGGAAGATCATCCTCTGTCGTACCCTCAATTGCCAGCATATCGACTGTCGCTTTCTCCTTGTCCGTGGGGTTTGCCAACTGAACCAACGAAACCGAAGCAGGCACTAATGCCTCAGTGCTAGCTCCGGCTCCATTCCCGTTACCATCATCGACATGTTGATCCTGTTTCGACATGGATATAGGCACGGCTTCCAGAGACAAGGAGGGCAGCGTGATCACCGAGTCTTTCCAAAGATGCGTCTCCAATTTCAGGTTTCTAACGATGAAGGTCAAAAACCTGGTCACTTTCTTTACTCTCTTCAAAATCTCAACATCCCCGCCCCTCAAGATAATCGTGCAGCCCATGTCACGATTGCAGCCCTCAAAACGCATGTAGGTTTTGCGTCTTCCTGGGATAAGCAGGTGGTCGAAGGTTTGAACACGGAAGCGGCCACAATGACCTAAACGTGGTTCAAGAGCAAGTTTGTCCATGGAAGAGAACACGTCTCCCTGAGTCATACGAGCTACAAATGAAACTGCAGAAGGTTTCACAGTGCGAGCGACGGCTATGTTGTGTTGAGCAAGCCCCTCCAACGCGATCCTGGACACACTCTTTTCGACCATGACGACATGAGGCCTTAGTGCCGCGATTCTGCTAACCAGGTTTCCGAGATACTCCTTCTCCTGACGCAGGACTTGGCCGAAGTGGACATATTGACCCTCAACACGATGGAATTCGAGAGGGAAAGTGACGAGCATAACGCGTGGATTACGTTGCGACCTTAGCATTTGCTTGTGTGCCACATTCTTTGTGATGACGGCACCATCGACATATTCCGAGTCCGAGGGGGCCCCTCCCGGGATCTTCTTTATCTTGACGTATCGGCGAACGTCCATGTCCTCTCCTTGGTGGTAGGGGACGGCAGTGAAAGTGAGATCACGGGCGATACACAGAGCAATCTTCAGTAAGGTCTCTTCCCACTCTCTGATGTTGGGGATGTTCTCAGCGGTGAGCATTTGGCGCAGCATAACGCGGAGGTGGAACATGGAAATGAGGTTGAGTTCCTGAGCATACCTACAGTTCAAGAGAGCGTCAGTGCAGTGTGAACGTTGAATGGTTGACTTACGCAGTGGAATCGCGTCTCGTTCGCCACCCCTCGATACTCGGGAAGTTGTCTAGACGGCTCTGTACCCTGCTTCGAATGAAAGGGGTCGCGCCATCAAATTCGCCGAAACTATTAAATCTAGACCTCATTGCGCCATAAGTCATTGGGCTGTCTGGCCCAGTAAAATGATCCGGGGAGCTCAAAGGAAACTGAATGGTGCTCATTCCAGGCTTATCAACGTTTACTGGAACGGCGACAGGAAAATCGACGGGGGTTTTTGCACGAGAAGCGGCAACAGGCGGTGTGTAAGTTACTTGGTTTTGCTGTTGACCAATCGTCGCAGGGTCCTTCTCGTCCTCCGCGAGGTTTCTGCGGAAGGGTGCGGTGGTGTCACGAACAGGCTCCCACTCCACAGGGGAATTGGATGCGGTATCCTCGAATGAAGACGCAAATCGTTTCGTTTCTGCAATAGAATATAAATTGAAGGGCTCGTCCGTGCGCCCAAACAGCTGCGATGCCGCAAAGGGGGATTGAGGGTGATGACCCAGGCCAAGGGTAAAGGTATCTGAGCCAAACTGGTGGGCGGGGAAAGGCGAGGCAGTTGAAGAAACAACAGAACGATGATCGTCGTCGTCGTCTTCGTCCACCTTGGCAAGCTTGTCAAGACAAAGATTGCACACTCGCACCATGCCATCGTGACCAAAGCGGGAACCTTTGATGATGTTCGAGGCACAGCGAGAGCAAAATATTTGACCTTGGAAAGGCTTAGAAAGAAGAGTGCAATGCGAATGACTATTGAGACTTGCCACATATTCGACAATGATGTTTTCTTCGCCAGGTAGTGAAGACGCTCCTGCAGTCATAGCACTCCTTTGCGTTCTCATCGTCCATCCAATAATCACGAGACAAGCCTGTGGAGTGCGATCAGGGCAATCGAGAGGTGACGTGGTCTTCGACATGCCTTCTCCGCGTAGCCTGCGAATCACCTTTGAAACAGAAGCTGATCTGTTGAGTGAAGCAGAAGTGCGTATGCTACGAGCATCGTCTTGGATCGGAAAGCCGGGGATGGATGTTCCGACTGCGCCGCCGTCCGGGCCTTCGTAAAACGGTGTACCACGAGAAGGCGAGCGGTCGGGATCGTGGCCGAAGGAAGGGGCCTCGAAGACAACAGGGGTGAGAGAGACGAGAGGCGGTGCGGGGGCTACAGAGACGAGTTTGAGCGAGACCGGGCGTTGCTCAGCAGTCGATCTTGGGGAGACGGCGGAATTACTGACGGCGGTTGCAGAGGGTCGTCGCTGGTCTGTGATCGGGGTGGACTGCGGCCCAGGGGCAGGCTGGGCAGGGGAAACGGCAGCGAGCGGTGTTGCAAAGCTGTTCTTCATGCGCGACAAGAGCGAGGTGACGAGCGCATACGAGGACTGGTCATTCTCGTCCTCCTCCGAGAACGGGTTGAACGACGTCAGACTGGTCACATCGTCGCCCACTCTCGTGCTGCTCCGCGACCTGCCAGGGACTACGCTGTGGGTGCTCTGCACCGGTGAGCTGAGCAGCGGCGACGAGTCCATCGTCGCGAACGATCGTGACAACCGCCTTCTTTCGGTTCACTCCCAGTATTGCCTCTTATGGATAGCCCCTGTCAAGCCAGCCTTGTAAGCGAATTACGAAAATCGGGATAATTTGTCATTCTTTGGAGATCGCTGAGGTGATCGGGCAAGGTGATGCGGTGCCACGGCATGTGATGTGGCTAGGTACAAGTATGGTACTATGTGCGTAGCTGAGAGTGAAGGATGGGCGGAAGCGCGTAGCGCTTTCCGGCTCCAGACGGAGACGACCTGGAATAGACGCGTGAGCTGCGATCCCGAACTGTAGGAGGAAAGGCCGACGCAGGCGGCGAACGCGTCGCATGCCCGTGTGGTAGGAGGCCATTCGGGTGGAAATTGGGTTGGATTGGACGTACTGAGGGTTATCCTCGCACTGGGGGAAGTGTTAGGCGTAGGAATTCTTGCTGTAGACGAGGGATGGGTTGTAGGTAAGGTGCCAGTACCTGTGCGTGCCTGCGCAGGTAGACCAAGAATGCATCGCTCGCCCATCGTCCCTTAACTTTCACGACGTCGAACGGGATGTTGCGGAGGAGGTATTCGAGGGTGGAGCCAATGCGGATGCCGTGACCTCGGAGTGGGGTGAGGCCAGCTGCGTTGAACGCGCTGTCCAGTGTCTTCAAGAATTTGGATCGGGTGAGAGGTTTGTGACCACTTCGGGATCGGTAGGTGAAAAGTGGCATGGTGTCCGGGGTGGGGTCGTTGATGCGGAAGTGGTGGTCCAGGGCAGCGAGGGGGTCGACTAGCCCTTGCTGTGGGGCCCACGAGACGTCCTCGCCGAGGGGGGCGGATTTGGTTCTGGGGAGTCGGAAATTGGTCACGGGGAGTCCTTGACGGTCGAGTTGAAACGAAACGCCGGCTCTAGTGATGTGTTCCCGCGGGTTGAAGGAGTTGAGGTTGGGGATGGTGAATTCGCCCGTGCGGGCGGTGGCAAAGAATGTTGTGGTGAGGCAGGCGAAAACTGAGGCGCCCAGTGGGGATCCAGTGTCGAGGTGGGGGCGGAGGGCGATGATGGTGGCGATGGTGTATGGTTCGCGGGGAGTGCGCTTGGATGATGTAGGCGCGAGGGACTTGGCCGCCTTGAGGAGCGCGTTTAGTTCGGCTTCGTTGAGGGTCCATGGTGCATCATGGATTATGTGCCATGCTCGTATGCCGCTGACGTAGTTGACGATGGTGGAGGCAGCATAGAGGCCGGCCATGGTGGAGACGAAGTTGGCGATGAGGTCGGGGCTGGCGGGAGCGCGCTGCTCTTCATTGACGCCTCTCGCGTCGCAGAAGGCGTGGAAGGCGAGTAGTCCGGAGCCATATGTTTCTTTTGTGGCCGTGGACCAGGCGTGGGATATGACTTCGTAGATTCGGCGGGTATCTGCCTCGGAAAAGGGGGGAATGGGGGTGCGCGGGTTTGCGGGGCGCCAAGCAAGGAGTCTCTCTCTGGCGGGGCAAGGCGGTCGGAGTTCGAGGGCGTTGTGGTTGGGAGTCGGGGTGCGTGATAAGGTTGTGGATGAAGGTGTTGAGGGGCTGGATGTCCTGGTTTCGCTCTGTAGTGTGGTGAGAATGCGGAGGGGACGTGGTTTCGGGAGTCTCACATGCGTTTGGGGAAGGACTGGAGGTGCTGTCAAGCAGGTAGAGTCGGAGGGGGTCTGGAATGTCAGGCGGGGGGAGGAGGAGAGCATGTGCGGGAAAAATTCCGCGGGAGATGGGGTCAGCGGGATTCTCTGCGCTGGGGATGTATTGTAGGTGGAGGGTGTCGTGAAAAGGAGCCAGGGCGGCATGTATGCGTTTGAAGACGTCGTTGGTTGGGGTGTTGCGGCTGCGCCCGCGCCGCCATGCTTCGACGACTCCCTGGTTGTCGACGTGTACTCTGAAATGAACGTGGGGGGGCAGGGACCGGAGGATGGTGTAGACGGCGAGTTCGAGGCCAACGGCCTCCGCCCAGCCAATATCGCGACCAGTGGATGACCAGTCGTTTGCGAGTCGCCAGGCCCGCCATCGGCCGTTGATGGAGATGCTGATTCCCACGGATGAGCTGGCGTCGGAGTAGGCATTGAGTTCAAGGATAGGTGATGGTTTCGGTATGGGTATTGGGGTGGGGGGCTTCTGGAGTTGTGTGCGCCACCACGAGATGTCTTCAAGGGTACCGCGTGGGGGGAATCGGGGCTTGAATGGTGTGCTTCCGAAAATGGCTAGCATCGACTCGAGACGCGCGATGTATGGTTTGCCCTCGGGAATGACGAGAGATGCATGCACGAGTTTTCCGTGTAATTTTTGTGCCTCTTCCAGAGTGTGGGTCCGTGTGTTGAGCCATTTGTCTATTTCCTGGAGGTATTTCACTCTTTTGCCTTCGGCGAGGGAAACTGTGTAATTTTGTAAATCCCATGTTAGCCCGATGAAGGTGGGGGTTGCTGTGAAGGGTATGTCTTTCGAGATTTCCCAGGGGATTCCGAGGGAGTCAGAGACGTTGTTGATGTCTTCGATGGAGTATGAGAATTTATGGTCTTCAGGTTTGTGTGCATTGTTGGCAAAGTCTCTTAGGGGAAATTTGTAGTCTTCGTCATGTTCAGCAATGGAGCCGTCTGGGAGCAGGACTCCGCTAAACCAGGATCTACCCCCTTTGGTTGCCGAGCCCCCATGGGTGGTGATTGAGTTGGCAGTTATCTGCCGCAAGCGGTTGTATTCTGGGAGAGCCTCACGGGGTATGCGCAGGAAGAAATGGTCGTCTACCCAGCGCAAGATGGGACCTATGCCCTGGGCTCTTAGGATGTCTGCACCGGCGCCACCTATGCTACCGTATAATCCACCAGACGCGGCAAAACCAAAACAGAGTGAAGTGTCTACTGCGAAAAGATCGTGTGATAATCGGATAATTAAACCGTGCCATTGCGACGGGTGGAGCGGGGCTGTGCGATAGGCCTCAGCTACGTCACGTACTGCACCCTGTGAACCTGGGGGGAGGGATGAGAGCACAAGCGCGACTATCGGGAATGTACTATACGAAGAAGGGAATTGGTCGGAGTTTATGTGGGAATTAATAGATGGGACTGGATTGTTAGAGTGCGGGAACGAAAGGTTCTGGACTAGACGGTATTTGCCTGGTCTGCCCGGTTTCGGGATTAGGCTCATGGGTGAAGTCTGGAAGTGTCCAAGGGTTAGTTCGATGGCTTCTCGTGAGTAGGGTCCTAGCCATCGTCCTTTGGCAAACTCTTTATTTACGATTTCTTCGAAAAAGGGGCTGTACAGGTCAATCGAGGGATTATTCGGGGGGGAGTATGTCTGGGATAGGGTGGGAAGGCCTGGGATGAAGCCGTGACGGAGGCTCTTATATACATTTGGGTATCTGTGCAGCAATTCGTGCTGGGCCAGTGCCTTTAGCCAGGCCTCCGGCTTATAAGGCGTTTGGGCCTGAGCGCCTCTGCGCGCGATGGCATCATTGAGCTCCATGATCGCGCTTGCCACATCCCGAGCATTCATGCTTGGCAGATGCGTGGGATTTGGTGCAGCCGTGCGGTTTCTGCCAATCCAGGCAGAGTGTGTTGCCGGCGCCGTCGACGAGTCGCCCGGCAGATGCTCGCCTGACATGGGCAGGGGTGGTGCCGTCCCAGAGGAGCGGCTCGTTGCATTCTTGTACGCGATGTGGGTGCCGGCCGAGGCAGACGGGGCAGGCGGATTTGCTGGCTCGGGGGGCGTGGGGGGCTTCGGGTGCCGCCGCTGGTCTCTCGGAC